>UELU01143978.1:15463-38192 GCA_900490025.1 Megastigmus dorsalis | reverse complement strand
TTTAATTTAAGACGCTCTGTGATATTACTTATAAGGTTTGAGACATATTTTAAGACTGATTCTGAGACTGATCAAGTTATTATGCCTGTGATATCATAGAAAGACCGAATGCAATTTCCTATAAGACTGATAAAACGTATTATTGTAAAAGTTATTATCTGAAATGTATTGTTATATTCAATTGTTATGTCATTTTTGTATACTTATACAAATAAAAGAATATCTATCTATCTCTCTCTCTCTCTCTCTCTCTCTCTCTCGCTCTCTCGCTCTCTCGCTCTTGTTCGGGAACATCCAGGACCTCAACTAGCCCTCAACAATATCAGCCCCTGTCGACACCAAAGAAGGTATACGTTTTTGAATCTTGCTGCGCCTGGATATTTCAGTTCTACGGCTTGGTGGAAATCTGGCCGACGGGAGGAAAACGAATAAACCAAATTGGGAGTCACCACATCATCCCATTGTGGCTGTGGTTCCTGTCACATAAGGACCGAGTGAGAGGAGCCATCATTCACACTGTCCAATTTTACAATAGATAAATCCGATTTTAAATCATATAGAAAATAATTCTACAATTATTATAAAATAGAATTGACACTTTGTAGATCCGATAACTACCAATTTAATTTTCGAGTGCAAACGAGTTGGATACGTTATTGTGCGTTATTGTGCACGGAAAAAAAATCGGGGAACGGTAGCGCCAAGAGCGGTGTAGCAGCGCCACTAGCAGTAGTGTGTAGCGGCTACTCTGTTTCTGGATGTAATGGTTACCCCACTCACGTACGGAGAGTTGAGATAATTTCTTTTCGATTAATAATCCCGAAGCTTTACCCTCATTGAAATCGAATAAAAAATCGTTTCCATTGTAAAATTTTACGCTCTTTCAATTGGTGTAAACCATTTTGTTCTAGCCTAAGCCGTTCTCGAGATATAAGTAAATAAAACTTTGAAACTCTGTTTTCGCATAGAACCTCTGGACCTTGGAAGCTGCAAATTTGAAAATCGGTTTTTTCGACCCCGATTTACCTAATAACCAAAATGCAGTCGTTTCTATTTCTGTTTGAATTTCATTTGTGCTTTGTATCTTATTACTGTACTATAAGTATCTTGTTTATTATACTATAACATGGTCGAATGGTTCTCCCAGAAAAAGTAAACTGGTCTTCCGTTTGAAGGGCAAGCAGCTCGCCGTACGCGTTGACTAACAACAACACCAGTTGGGGCAACCGCTCCCCCAGTCTTTTTTCCGTGTGATTTTCCGGTCTTTTTCTAAAATAGAAATGCGTATATAGTTTATTATTCTGCTTTATTGTATATTATTTTGAAATAGATTATAAATAAATTTTCATGCATAATTATTACTTTCAATTATTCAATTATAATAAACCTGAAGCTCTACCGTTGTCATTATTTTTTATTTAATTTCATTTAATATTGTGCATATCTACATATGTCTCTAAAACCAACAAAAAAAATTTACAAAATACTTTTAATACGATGTGCTCTTAAGTGATTGAAAGATGGGTCGTAACGGTTACATTAATAATATAAATTACTTATGCTTATCGCGGAATAAAAAAAATAACCGAAATTATATTTTATATTTTATATTTTTATAATTTTTATTTTTACAAAATTAAATTATGATAGCTATTAAAATTTTTCATTAAGCTTAATATACGAGAAGCTTAAAAGCACGAGCCTGTGAATATTAGTTTGTCCTAAACTCATTTTTCATTTTAGTTAGTCTCGTGACTTTATATAAGTGCATAATAATGTTTTATGAAAAAATTATAAGAAATTATTAATATGTATGACCCTTTGACCTCAATATATCAAAGCATATTATTTCATTAAAAGTTATTATTATACAAATTATTTTAAATAATTGTAAACTATAATGAGAGACGTACTATTTTAACAATATAATCAATTGGTCCAACTTAAAACATTTAAATTATATGACTATGTAATTACATTAAAATATTATTGTAATTTCTCTAGCTATGATGAAAATAAATGAGGACGTAATACCCTTAATAAAGTGATTGGTCATTTAAACATTTAAAACTTTACCCTCAGGGGAAATCAAAGCAAGCCTCTTTATTAAAAGAGGTGTAATAATAATCATTTCTTTTTAAAATATTTAAATCTAATAAATGACAATTGTTTAATGTAAACACATTCATCATGACGTAATAGTCATATAAGATCTTTAGCCTTATGTATACTGGAATTCTTACTCATAATAAAATTGTTATTTTTAGACTCATAATTTGTAGAAGAGAAAACTAACTTCATCATTCCAATTCGTTTTTATGAATTCAAACTCAATAATAAAAAGTGTATTGGCTGAATTGTGCAATTATTGAATATTAAATTATAGCAATTCAACATAGCAGCTTTACCAATTTATGTTCCACTGCGGTTGGAAGATACATAACAGACAAATGAGCCACGAGTGAATTTATATATATATATATAGAATATCGCAAATAAGCATTCATGAATTTCGGAACGTGTCAGTAAAATTAATTCATTCCTAGTGAACCGTTTACATGACGCTACAATTTTGCAAAAATATCTCAAAACTTTTGCCCCATCTATAATACACATAAAATATCGCCTTTAAATACAGTCGATACTTCGATCCTGAATAATTCGCATGGACTGATAAATTACCTGATCATCCAGGATTAAAGAAATCAATATATTCACAGAAATAAATACACTACCCGTCTATATACACAGGTCGTCGATACATCGATTGCGGTGTATACAGTCGTGTCCAACGATTGAACATTGCATTTAAGCATTAAGTTTTTCCATCCCACGCCTTTCAAACTTATTAAAAGTTGAGGGAGGGCAGACGCATGGGGGGGGGGGGGGGGGGGTGCACCGGCGCGGCAGCTCAAAATTTAATCTGCCAGAGTCGCTGCAGATATAATACGCGGGAATTCGCGAGGGCGCAGGAAGGGGCCAAGGAAGAGCACGTCTCCAAGTTCGTGTCCGCGGGACGTTAAGATGCCACATGTGTCAAGAAGTTCAAAGACACCTCTCGTGTATAAGGTTACTAGTCTGCTGGGGGAAAGACTCTTATTACGCTGATCCGATTACTGCTAACCTGCGTGTATAAGCCGCCTCTATATATTCGTATCCGCGGGAGAGCATACTCTGTTATTGTCGCGAACGAAAGGATAATACTTTATAATACCGCGCTACGCGGGAAATTTTACGAATTGATTTATTATGCCTAAGTTTTGTATATGTATACAACTTCTCCTCTCTTCAATTTTCGTTAATTTTTCTTTAGATTTTCAGTGTATACTTTAATCTTAATTAAAACTAATGCTTATAGAATAACTAACGTGATTTCTAACTAGACATTACAAGCCATAAGACATTATAGGTACAGAGAAATAGTTTAGCATATGAAAGTGAATTTTCTTAATGTTATCTGAAATGTAAATACCCGCAGCAGAAAAACTATCAAATATATTTACTAAAGTATAAATAAAGAATTACTGCACTTTTTACACACAGAAATTACGTGAAAAATGCCGCCGAGTGGAAGGGAATATGAGCTGAGGTTGCGAGGCTTAATCAAAAAAGTGCGAATGCTATGTTTTTTTTGCAGCGAATTGCGTAGTAATTTTAAACAGGATCGCTCTATACAGAGTAGTACGGCAAACATTGTTCGGCTCGAGCTTGGGGGCGCGCTGTGGGTCTGGTGCCTCTTAAAGCGAAGCTCAATAGTTCGATTTATAGAAGGCTTCTGGGCAGAGATAGTGCGGCTCCAGCTTCAAAGATATTTCGCTTGGTGCTTTTCAAGTCGCTTCGCGCGTAAGCTCTTCTGCCGCTGTTGCGCGATAAAAGAGATCGACATCTCTTTTTATCTTCTATCTTTCTCGCTCCCTCTCCCGTAAACGTACAATATATATAGATAGATAATTTTTTATTTGATTTTTTTTATTGACTATTCGCTAATAGTGTTTTCGAAAATATTAAACGTAGCGGTGTACTATAAGATTAAAACATATTATAATAAGTTATTAAATCATAAACTTTCGATTCGAAGACGAAAAGTTTGTAAATCATAGATTCGGACACAATTATTGTACTAAGACGAGTTAATCCATAATTTTTGTAACGATTACCGCGTATCTATTTGTACGATATAAAATATATATCAGCGACATATCTGTTGCATAGAAGCTACGCCACTCCGTTTCACCCTTAGTTGTCTGAAAATCGAAAATTCTTAACGTCACGCGCGACTCTTCTCTTTTTACCCCTGCGAAAGCAAAAAGTAAATGCAACGATAGTCAATAATGACCATTCGGAAAAGTATCTCGTTTCCGCTCGCTGGACTGACTCGACAGCCTCTGCGCTTTGCAGACCTCTCACAAGAGTTTCGCGAAACTTTTCAATTGTTAAACGTCTTGAGATCTATAGTACCAGGAGGCCCTTTTCTTCTTCTATCCAAGAAACATGCGAGCAAAAAAGAATAGGTAGGGGAAAACGCGAAAAACGTACATGATACTGAGACGAAAGAAGGTCGAAAAAAAAAGGATAGACAAACGGGGTTACTTGTTCGCTCTGTACTTTTCCTCTTTTTTTTCTCTCTCTCTCGACTCCTTCAAGCTTAAAAACTTTCGACTCGATTCTTGTCAAGTATCTCATACTGGTACTCGCGCGATACACTCAGAAACTCGTTTACTTTAAAACATACGCCCTGTTCACCAAAGCTTATCATTATTTCATGTGACGGAAATAAATCGTTATTCATGGACCAGTGCTTTTCTATCTTTGGTTGATAATAGAAAGATTATCTGATCTAATCGAGCAGCGTCTAATGTGGCTTCCTCAAAGATGAAGCTTATTATCGAAGAAAAGAAATTTTTTTTCTAAAAATTATATACATATAAGTAGTAAGGTGGAAAGTTTTATGGTTGGAAGAATTTTAGTATAATAAAGGAAGAGTATGCATACCTTATACGTCCCAAGATTCTCTATCACGCAAGGTAAACTAACGTCTCTTCCAAGCGCCACTGTCACATTTGGAACAGGTTCTGCAAACATTGGCTTGTCTGATAGAGCTAGAACAAAATCATTAAATAGGTTAATTAATTACAAAACCTTTGCTAAAATGCAATGCGAAAATTCCATGTGAAATACACGATATAAAAATAGCAGCATATATACATGTATATACATAATTGTGTGTAGCGATATTAACCGTTGACATTAATCTATAATTTTCATTACCATTTCAATACATATAACAAATTTCAATATTAAATGTGTACTATCTAAAATCATTAGAGTGAACGGATTTCCTCCATTTGGTCGGAGTATCATCTGTTAATTTATCAAACTGTTTATCTTTAATATAAGGAAAGTAATCTTTTATTCTGATATATTATTATGCACTGGATGATACATTTTCAACAATATTGACCCGAAAGTATCATGACTCATGAGTACGACTGAAATAATTATTATAATTCATCAGCTTCTAAAATTATCGTTGTACTCCGCGGTTCGCATCGAGCGTTTTAGGAATTAATTAATTCACAACCATACCCTCTTTCACTTTCATTTTTTCTTCGCTCTTTCTTCTTTTGCTCTTTTTTTTCTGTATTTGGATACAAGACTTTCCTTTTGAAGGATGTGCGCAGTTTTTTGTGCTCACGGGATACACCAGCAAGAAATGCATTTGCGCGACGCTATACTAGTAGAAAAGGAAGCCTATACTGCGGTGAATAAAGTGTGGACATTTTTATGCCGATGTTTCAGCGAAGGTTGAGCCTTCAGAGCGTCGTTATTTAAATTCAGTGCTCGGGACGTCACGTTTCCAGTTTATCGACAGCAAAGTATCATCCGACGAGGTTTTTCTACTTTTTCCCTTTTTTCCTTCAAATAATGCAAATGAACGGTTTTTGACGTGCTCTACTTTAGCAGAGGAAATGTTTTTTTTTTTAGCCGACAGAGGGGATCGATGGCTTTTTGTTATGCCAATGTAATATAAGTGTCTAATACCTTTCAATAGAGAATATAAATGCGTAAATGCATACAAAAGTTTGAAAAAATATCTGCTTATAACTGAATTTTAATAAATATATTGTCTATTCAGTTAATAGCCATCAGTTTATAATTATAAGGTGAACATAAATAGCAAACAGATTAAATTTATAAGTATAAAATAAATAGATAGGTCCATGTCTATATCCTTAAAAGATTTTCACGAAGGAGACATGAATAATATGCTTACCACGCACATTAAGATATTGCATGATTTTTATTTCCTATTTTGATTATAGACCGGGCGAAAAATATTAAGTTGCATTTCTTCCTTTTTCAAAATATCAAAATTTAAAAAAAATGTAATGTCAATTCAAAGCTGTCTATCAAGTATACTTTTGTATTTCCATTTGTAGATAGAATCTATAAAAATACCCATTTTTATTGTCTTACTCTATTAAATAGACATTTCATTATTTAAGAATTACGTTCTATAGTAATAGTAGAATATAATAAATATATAGGAAATAATTTTTCAAAGATTTAGAAATATAAAAGTCGAAATCACATGTATTTTTAATATTTCATTTGACATATTAATCAAAGAATTTATCCTTGTCTATAGATTTCCAATTTATTTGACTAATTATAATGCAAATGATATTTCAATGTAGCTGCCTGATGTTCTAGACAGAGTTCTATAAAGGGAGCTTTATATGGTCATTTTTAATCTAATCGATCTTAAACTTTGCACAAAACTTCTTGAAGTGTAAAGAAATAAATGTATCGCTGGAAGTTTTTCATACATTGAGCTTCGCTCGATACCTTCTTTCCCGTGTCCCCTCGTTCTTAAAATTAAATAATTATTAACAATAATTAATTTTCTATATTTTTTAAATTATTTTACAGCCAATACTTGAGTATATTGCGAGTACCTGCAAGCTTATAAAGAATTCCGATGATATTTCAGCGGGCTTGGATAATTTATGTTTTTAAAAAACTATTGACTTGTAAGCATTGGCGCTGCTATTGCGTCAAAGCGGCAGTATTATCCCCACGCTCCTACCTCTGGACAATAGAGCTATATAAAGCTCTGATGTAGTACTCTAATTAATGAATTTCAGAGTATCATTGTAAATAAAATGTATGCTCGTTCCGACACATAAGACTAGTCATATCTTATGTATTTTGATCCATTGTATTCCAATCCGATTTCAAATAAGGTCTATTAGATTGCGACCTTAAGATACCTCATATTACAAGAATTTCGAATTATCTTGAATTACGAAGTTAAAAACTTTTTTCATTATTTCACTAAGCGTTGTTACTTTTGGTACTTGCTCACCTACTTTAAAATTCATTCTGTATTACTTATATAGAATGTTTCAACTTGGACATGTGCCAATTTAAAGTACTTCAATGTGCGATTAGATAATGACTATTTACTATGTAATCATGAATTTTTATCTTGAAAAGGATAAGACTATCTACAACCGAGTGACAATATAGCTACATTTAAAAAATAAAATTATTAAAAAATATTGAATGTCACTATACCTTTATAAAACAGCTACAAATACTTGTTTTTTTCAACGAGAAAATGTGACTTTAGAAATCTTTATAAGATTCGTATATTTCTATGATATGTATATAAATTTGAAATATTATATAGTTACTAATACGAGAAACAAACAATTGCATCATTCGGTACAATACTGGTTCACCGATAAAACTTTTGTTAGGAAAACCCCACAGAAAGTATAAAACTTCCTGACTAAGAGAAGATTCAGGCGGAAGCTTTCACCGTGCTATTTCTTTACAGCTGGTTCGAAGCAGTCATTCGTGATTCGCAAGGGCGAGAATCAGCGTAGAATCAAAAGCCAAAGTTTCCCCGAAGATTATCCGGTGCCCTCTCATTTTCTCGATTTCAATTAACTTTCCGTTCAGCCATTGTAAACAGAAGCTTCCACATTATTTTTGCAGACAATGGAAAAGAAGCCCTAGCAGTACAAGGAAAGCGAGGAACAGGCGGAGGAAAAAATAAAGTAGAAGGTAGAAACGGTTTACGATTCATTCGTGGCTCATTAGTAGTCATAGGAACAGACGCGCGGTTTAACATGCGCGCGATGACGTTGAATATCGCAAGATGTGCTGTTTAGATAATTTATTTTCGATTGCACCGCATTGCTTCAAAAATTTAGTATTGAAATTCATAAACTAATCAATTAATGCTGAGTGAGTTTTAAGATTTATTGTCGTTGATTCAGTGCTTTCTAAGTTTTTTCATCATATTACTAATTATTACTAATTTAAACACTAAATTTAAATACTAATTTAAACAGTTGAGTGCGTACGTATGCGAGTGAAGATATTTTGTGATAGCTGATCTGTCAAGAATTCATTTGTAAATTTAATATCAATTGATTTTTACTTTATCAGTTTAGAACATCCATGAACATCATTTTAGAAAATAAATAATTTTTCATATTCAATTTTTTTTATAAAAAATTTCTAGGGTAATAAACATTAACACTTCAAAATATAGTATTAATTGTCATTATTGGAGAAAAATTCATTTTCTCTAATGCCACCTATGCGAGGACAGACGGTTCACCCTCTATTGATTTCGATTGCAATAATATCGAGCTTCGTTTAGTAGATTCAAATTTTGTTCCGTGCAGGTTTATGAAAGATACTGGGTGTACAAGTCAAAAATATATAATCTGTGTCTCGTGTTCGCTAATGTTTTGTAATTTAATATAGTTTTTTTTACTAATGTTTCCTATTTTGAGCAATATTAAGTCATTAAAACTATTTTTAAGGTAAATTTAGTTGTTTTGCTTTTCTAGTACAATGTGATGGCGTTTCTAGTCGGATTCGAGTTAAATTTTTTGGATATATTAAGTTTTTTCATTTCAAACATTATCAGCAAATATACCTAGCTACCGCATTGCACAAAATGTCTCGTCTTTCGCAAATGTTACAAAAATATTGAAAATTTACTTAACATAAGCGAAACTGAGGAAAGTTTAACGAAGTCGGACAAATAAATTACTTCCATTATGACAACCATGATGTACAAATAATATCACTATAATTTTCCAAGTAAACTTAAATGTTTACAAACACAGAAATTATTTGTAAACAGAGAAATGTATAAGTATGCCGTAATCATTGATGCGTTAATCAAAATATAATTGCTGAATGAATCAACGGCTCGATCGGCGTTGTCTGAAAAGTGGCGAACGTTTCCATAGTAACACGCTATTCAGTTCCCTATACGTATATTTTAAGCATGTCGTAAAATGGATCTCCGCTTTCCCCTCTAGACTTTGTACAGCAGCAAACATAAGAAATAGGGAGCGGCGTGCGCGCCTGTATGAGTTCAACCACGTGACTAGATTACTCGGACGGCTATAGCAACCGGCCTAAAGGACCGTCGCCGGCCAAATTTTTTACACCAATCTCAGTCTTTATTCCACGTTTGTTGCGAGTGCCGGAAATCACCAAGCCTATTATACCATATAGCCATTGTCATTTTTAAGCAATATTCCTTCTTTGCAATTACAAATGGAAAGTCATGTGTTGCAAAACGGCTTACAATGCAGTTTAACGATCCGTTCTATAGGAGTATTAGCTCATTTTCTTTGCGCCGAAGTATTTCTCCGAACCATTATATTGGCGTCATTATCTTCGAACATAGTTCGCGATATCGGTAACGCGGTTGAGTGATGTCGACCAATGAAGGTGTCCAAGCTTATATCTAATCGCAACAGCGCATCGCGTCTCTACACGGAGAGAAGTAGTCGAGTAAATTTTACAATTAATATTCAACATTCTATTAGAAAGTATGGTAATTCGATTACACACTGTAAAGTAACGAAGTTTTGCAAGACATTCTACTAAATTTTACAATTTTAGTATTGTAAATTTTTATAATTTAGAAATAGGCGTTAAAATTTACTTTTTATATATATATAGACAAGGTGGGTGTAGAGAGAACATTTAGATATTATATATCCCGAGTAGAAATGGGATACTGCGGGTCGTATGTGATATCCGTCCCGGGCCAGGAGCGCCGGTGCTGGCCCTCGCCAGGCTTGAAACACTTTTTGGGCCAGACCCGAGTGTTGCAGCCGTGCAGTGGCCTGACTTACAGCTCGCCTTATGACATCCGTGCTTTCCCTGTTGAAAAGATCTGATAAAACCAGGTGAAAAGGGTGCAAAAGCCTCATAACCTATGAGGTTTTTGCATCAGAATTTGGACTTTTTTCTAAGTTTTTATCAGACCTTTGCAATAGGGTTGACTCTATCTTTTAATTCGTATAATTTTTGAGACCTGTTTTTTTATTTTTATGCACCCAATTAATTTTGTGCGTTATTTATAATTTACTTTAAATTTTTATTTTTATTTTTCTAAAAAATTCTTTGTGACAAATGATATAGATACACACTGTAACCCCAGGACAATCAAACTTATATATATATATATATAACATATATATGAATGTTGAATATTATTTGTAAAATTTACTCGTCTTCTTATCTCCGCGTATCTTTATCTCCTGATAAATCGCACGTTTATAACGCGTATGCGCCTAGGCGACAACTCGTAGCAAGCAATACATTTACGCATCACGACATCGATCACCACGCGCAGGCAAACTCAACAATGTATCCTGCGCGGAATCAATATAGCAAAGGTGTGCGCAGCAGCGCGCTGAAAATAGCCGCAATCCGGTCCCATACACCCGTCCATTAGATATATATATATGTATACCCGAACCTTCACTTTCATTTCGTATATATATATACATACACCTTTCGAGTCGATCCGTATATATCTATAGTGATCGAAAGAACCGTTCCGCAGCTCGCACTCCGCGTGTCCTCGTCTATTATAGTATATATATACATATAGTGTAACGGCAGCTGGCGTAGAGCCCTCCGTATATTATGTACAAGAAAGTGGGAATTCCCCTGCTCCTCGAGAGGGCGCGAGCGTTCTCGCTACATATATATATATATATTTGCTCATTCTCTGTCTCTCCGTTGCTGGATACATGGAACTTATCCTCTCTCTCTCTCTCTCTCCCTCTCTCTGCCGTAGTGCGTGCGCGTCGTAATTCTCTTACACAGTATAGCGCGGCTATACGTGTATATATACGCATACATCCACACGCAGAGAAAGAGAGAGAGAGAGAGGTTAAGCCGAGTTTCTGGCACCGACTGTACCGAAATTTCGAGCTCTCACAGGCAGCCGGTCGGCTTCGTTCCAACACATCTCGCCGCTCTCTTCACCCACACTGCACACGGACGCCTCTGTCAGGCCTGTAACTTGTAAGTCTGTATACTGTACAGAACGCACACATCGATAGCAATCGTTCGACGGCGCTCGGCGCCTGGCGGCGACCAGTCTATCTCTTTCTCTGTCTCTCGTCAGCGGCAGCGGCGACGGCGCGGAGCGCGCCGTTTTTCAGTACACGCCGCTCTCGCCGACAAAAGAAGACCGCACGCTCAGCGCTCTTCAAACTCGTACAGTTCGTATAGAGTGTACACGCTCCACCTTCCTCTCTCCCTCTCTTCCTCTCGCTCTCGCTCTCTTCCACGTTCTTATTTACACCGTGTATATGCGCGTGCAAGTGGCCGCGCGCGGAGAAACGTACGTAAAGCGCGCGTGTTAATAGGCGAGCTCTCGGCGAGCATGCAAGCCAGTGTCATCGGTCATCGGCCAGCTGGTGAGCAGTGGTAGTGAGTCGTCACGGCGCGCGAGACGAAGGAACGCCGTCCACGTCGTCGTCGTCGTCGTCGTCGTCGTCGTCGTCGTCGTCCCCGGTTCGTAAACAGCTCGATGTGCCGAAAAGTCGACGAGCACGTACACATATATACGTATAACGTTCCCGATGCGTGGTCTGCGGCGCTGCTGGAGCCGCCGCCAATGCCGTTGTCATGAGCACGTCGCGCCGCTACTTCGCAGTCTTCGCCCTCATCGTCCTGCTCTGCGTGTGCGCACTCCTCTACGTGCGTCCTTACGGCAGATCCTCGATCGCCAGTTTCACCCTCCGACCGAATAGCAAACAGAAGACCATATTATACTGGAACAGCTTCTTCAGCGATCCTACCTTTTACATAGGCTTGGGTCACGTGTCGCGCGACTGCCCGCGCTACAACAATTGCTACACGACCAACAGCCGATCGCTCCAGCCGATCGATCAATTCGACGCGATCCTCTTCCACGGGATCAGTGGCCAGCTCGACCCGTGGGATCTGCCGGACCGGCGAAAATCCAGACAGCAGTATATTTTCGTCTCGCTCGAGAGCCCGGTCAACCGCTTCGTACCCGAGAACTTCGACCGCTACTTCAACGCTACCATGACCTACCACGTGGACAGCGACATCATCTGGTCTTACGCGGACGTAGTCGATCGCACAAGGAACGACACGCTGATGGCGCCTGCACGAGGATACGTCGACTGGGATCACAATTTCGAGGCTGCCGCCGCCGCCGCCGCCGCCGAGGGCGATAAGGAGGAAGCCCGACTGATCGGCTTGATAAGGGCCAAGAGCAAATTTGCTATCTGGTACCGGAGCAATTGCCATACGCTCAGCCACCGCGAGATGTATGTCAAGGAATTGGAGTCTTACGTACCGGTGGACAAGTTCGGAGACTGCTCGAATCGCCCGGGATGCCCCAAGGGCCGGGACTGCTTCAAAACCATCGTCGAGCCCAACTACTTTTTTTACCTCTCATTCGAGAACTCGCTCTGCGAGGACTACGTCACCGAGAAGTTTTACAATGCACTTGAGTAAGTCGGAGCGAGCGCAAGCGTTGTTCGCTGATGATCTTAACCGAAATCATTGAGTCTTTCTTCTTTTAAGCAGTGATTGCCAGTTAAGGCATACCGAGGGCATGAAAGCATACGAAATGAATGCAGAATTGTTGTTTATGAATGGTACCTATTTATGGATGGCTCTACGGTTTACGAGTAATGAAAGAGTAGTTCGTCGTGCTAGTTTTTGATGAAAAAAAATGAAATTAGGTTGAACGCTGTCTATAGTACTGTAGAAATACGTGAGACGATGAGCAGATCGTGGTTAAGATATATATATCTACACTAAATGTTCGTTATGCAATACTGGATAAAATTATTTACGCGTGTTTTAATTCCAGCCATCACAGTTAATGAGTACATTAACCTCTGGGTCTCTATAAATTCGAAACTTATCAGGGGAAATACTTATTTAATTGCTTAACTTTATTATAAAAATCATGGCTTTGTTGGTAGTTCGAAAAGTTTGCATTAAAAATTAAAGTATTATTTAATCAATCCAAAAACATTCGCTTTCACTAATTTGTACTGTATCTACAGGCGTATCGTTATCAGTATATTAACGTCTGCTGAAATTCAATACTTCGCTAATTTTCAATCATGCTACTGCAACATTCTTCTCTAATCTAAAAGCATAATGGATATATAAAAAATCTTAGTACAAATATGGGTGATTAATTTTATATATCCTTATCTTCTCACACGCTCAAATAAGGAAAATCATACGTCATAAATGATTCATTTTTAAAATTGCAACATAAGGTAAATGTTCCAGTAACTGAGCATAGCCTAGTAGTAGTTGTAAATTTCATCATTTTTCAAACTAACATGATTTGTAATATAATTTGAAACCTCTTCAGAGGAAAATAAACTTCTTCCACAGGCAAAATTATATTTCCTTCAGTTAAGAATAGAGGAACGGTGAAATAGGACTAAGCGGGCAAGACCAGTCACCCATATTTTAAAAAATATAAACATTTTCATGTATTTAATTATACAGTTTCATATGTAATTAAATGTAAAATATTACTTATCTCAAGTTAATTCCATCTTACTTAAGGACGTTCACGAACCGCAGTGGAGTTCACGCAACTCATCTTTCCATACATATACGTTTCAATATGTATTATCACGAATAAGTTGAGCTAGTCAGCACTGCTCCGTCTATACTCTGCGCAGAAGCACAAAATTTTCATTCCTGCGCAGTTAACTTAAATCTGGCAACGTCTATTATAGTCTAGGCGCTGAGGGGGGTTCCGTGGCCGATTCGAGGTCCACGATTCCACCCAAGCTTATCTTATGCATTTTGACCTTCTGAACACGAATATTTTGGTCTGAAAGCTGAAAAGTGCATCCGCAAATTGTTATTAACAAATTTTAACAACAATTTTAAAAAATGATTTTTTCGCTTTAAAAATTTTTTTTTCGTATTCTTTGATTAATTCTAAAGAAAAAAGGTCCTTCTTGTATTTACGTAGGACCAATAGTTGCCTTCGGCTCGGGCGACAATTTACCTGCGATCTGAGACCATTCTTACTTTACCTCCCTAGGTGTGTAATATACTATATGACTCCCGCAAACGCACACAATATACACACACATACATGTTATGTTCGGCTACGGCGGCGAATGATAGTACAACGTTGCCAAGTCGTTTGCTGCTTTCTCCACGTGCCTTGGCGAGAGAAAAGTTGACAAAATTCTACATTTCAAACAGCCGTATCTCGAAAATAAACACCGGTTGCTATATTTAATAAAATTGTAACTTAATCAATACATGTTTTACTATAACATACTAGTTTTTGGTAAAAATCAATTGCTATTTGACACGGCCAAGCTTAAAAAACATCGTGTAAAAACGGCTCAGTATAGGAATCTTGTGTTAAAAGCCGCAATTTCTGACTTCGATGACAAAGCAGGTCATAGAGAATGTATATATTCAATTTCATGAAAATCAAATGATAATTGATTTTTGCGTGAACGTCCTTAAATGTTTTTTGCACTAAACAATTTTAGCTTTGCTATTATAAATATCGAAACCTTAAGAATTTGAAAATTCAAAGAAATGTTCAATTGGTGCAAGCAGTCAGATTTTATTTGATCTTATTTTAAAAAGATTGTTGCTACTGGAGTAATTGCAGTCACTTTGTTATGAAATGACAACTCAACATAATGAGGCTGCAAGCGTTTTATGCATTTATTCCCACTTTACGGGTTCATAGCCGTAATATTACGTATCTGATTTATAAATAATGAGATTAAGAACTCGTTTAATGCTTTTAAGATGACTCCGGCGCACTGGGCTATATCTATGGCCCTGTCGGGTGCATTGAATTTTTTTACTTTAATAATCGTCAAAATTGCAATACAATAGTTAATTTTCGAGTATAAAAGATTTTACATATACATCATAAATTATAAAAAGTAGAAAAATATGTTTTATTAAAATTTCTCTTGAATGAAGATTTCTCTAAAATTTTGCTGGTGATCGTTTTTTATTTTTTAATCGTAATCTATAAACAATTAATTATCATATACAATTAAAAAAAAAATTATGGATGTTCACGTCGATTCAGAAGCTTAATGTTTTAGCTTCCAATACTTATTTTTCTTTTTTTTTATGGATGTCAAAAAATGTCGGAGTCACTTTAAATATACCAACAATTGCCTAGTAGTGATTAACCTTTAGATGACCGGCCTGTCCTGTGTATACAACAATCAATATTGATTTCCATGGTTGTGATATGTGTGTAAAAATATGTGGGGGTATGTGTGCGCCTCCTATCATAAAATGCGAAATAAGATTTTTTACAAAATAACGACAATCTGATATGAAAATCGCGATCTACAGCGTAAAAAATCCCTACATACACTAATATCTAATGTTTTTTAAATTTTAACATTCGTCATACCGCTGCGGGCCGGCTTTTTCTAAATATAGGACAGCAAGTAACTTGAACGCTCTACCGGACTTGTCGAATATTTATATACATGAATTGTACCTTCAAAAAATATTGATTTCCAAAAGAAACTCTAAAGGTTAAAGCTCTACATATGCGGTGCATAGTTACTAGAATACCTATAGAAAAAAACAAGATTTCCTTCAAATTTTAAACATGGAGACATGCATTTTGAGGTGGCCAACTGCTGGTGTATAAATAAACTCTGTATTTTTATTAATTTCCCACATTGTAAGGTAAATGTACCAGTATCAGACTAGCTTAAGCATTGTGGACCATAACCGTACGTTATAAGTAAAATACTAGTGCGTTGTGATACATAGATCGTATTATTCAATGAAATTTACCTATTTTATTCTAAAATATATAAAAAAAAATATTGGCATATACAGCGATAATTTTATTATAAATAAAAATGCTAACAGTGCCAAGAGCACCAGTAACAGACTAGTAAATTGCAACTGTCTCAGTGTCCAATTCTTTTAGACCCAGGACCAGACTATACGATTTTAATATAATTTGTGTGATCTTTGTTATTTTTATTGATTAATATTATTTTCTTTGCAGTAAGGAGATCGTAAATGAATTTTTATTGGCTATGTTTCGGGAATTTATATTACTCTCCTCTTCAGGCTGAGATGAGTTAATCTAGATAACAATTCTTTATTACATAGTGTGGCTAATACACAAAAAGGGCAACTAATTCAGTGTTAATATTTAATCTCGGTACATAGTGAGGCAATAACAAGGAAAACGATGCTCTGACTAAACTCACTCATACTACTACAATATTTGGTAGTGTCACATGATTGTACTAATATATGTCTGAATACATGTTTGTCCAATCATGGTAGTCATGAAAATGTGCGTAAGCATTCGCAGCAAGCATTGCCCCGATACCAGAAATTACGAGATAGAGGTTATGGCACTTTTTTTCATTTATTAATTCGTTCTTATTCGCATAGACCACCGATCGATTTGAATTTACTTGTCAATATTACACCAAACATTTATTTATACGGAAGAATTATTTTATCACAAGCTTTTTTTATTAACAAACTGTCTGGTAATTCTGAAACCGATAGAACCTCCTTAACAGATGCGAAAAAGTATCGAATAATAGCAGCCCTATAAATCAAAATTTAAAGTAAAAACTATTTTAAAATAGTTTAAGAGAGAATTATCTTTTATAATTTATTAGAGTCGAAAAAGAAATTTTAAACAATATTTAAGAATATTAATACTTATCTAGCTGTTTGTATATATTTTAATATTCCTTTATAATGTCATCACTAGTCTGGTACTGGCACGTTTACCTCACACCTAAAATATACTTTCTATATACATATTTTTGAGAGATAATTAAGCTGTCTTTCTGTAGCATATAACAGTTTTTAATGTAATGTTAATTCGAATAATGACCTATTAAATCGTTGGTAGCGGTAACGGTCTATCTTAAAATTTTGGTTTAAAAGGGGTTTCCTTCGAAAACACGTTTGTTTCTTTGAAATTTATCTTAGTAGAAATTGTGTATACTACCTTCTGATACCCTTGCTAGTCAAATTAATTTCCATGAAAGAAAACAGACCCTTTTCTAAGCTAAAATTTGAGATAGAACCTTTTTCCACTGCGCCGGTGAAATAATTTTGTACGTCATTAAACGTACAGCTAAGTATACTAAGAATTTTTTCCTAGCTCCAAATTCAAATGTTGAAAATATTTTTATTGCAGATACCATGTTGTTCCTGTTGTGTACGGTGGAGCGAATTACAGTCGTTTTGCACCACCAAAATCCTACATCAACGCCTTGGACTTTAATACGCCAAAAGATTTAGCCAAATATTTAGTTAAATTATCTCACAATCTGACAGAGTACAAAAAATATTTCGACTGGAAAAGACAGTATCACGTTGTTCTGCCGAACCAACGTATTATCTGTGATTTGTGTAAATTTCTTAATGGTAAGCAACAAATGAAAACGTACGCAATTTCCAAATGGTACAGTAGCAATAGGTGCCTATTACAACGTCAATTAGGAAGACAAATATCTTATGCAGGCCCGGAATATGCTACAAGAATGACGTCTCTTATTTATCCTTGAACATTGTAAATTACAGATTTATATATTATTATTTTTATAAACGATTTTAAGTGCAAGGTTGCTATTTAAAATGTCAGCTTTTCTCTTGCCATTTAATGTTAAGATTTGACATGAATTATAAGATAATAAATACCGATTTTTTTAATAAATTAAGAGTTTTAAATGTTTTGTAACATACCAAATTCTGTAGTTCATAGCTATGCATAACTTTCCAAATGCAGTTGCGAGCATAATATTTTAGAGTGGGACTTGATACCTCATTTAAATAATAGCTTGTTATGCAAAAGTATTACTTTGTAGTATCTGTATTAAGACCCTACAATATTCGTGCATTATGAATGTTAGAAAATGACTGAACATTATGCTGGCTAGAAGAATATTTGCAATTATTTTCCTACGGTACTTTCCTATTTTATAACAAAATAAATGCGGTGATCGATATAGTGACCAGTCTTATGCGTCATTAAAGAATATCAAAATCATAAGCGTTTTTCATGTTAATAGTTAAGAAGAAGGACACCCTGAATAATAATGTTTCTTCAAAATTCACGCTATTTTGTAAAATATAGTCAAAATAGTGGAAAAACTAAATGTATAAAATATCCGAAAACAGTTACACTAAAAAAGAGACAATTTGCGTGAGGTATAAACGTGTTAAAATATCGAAAACACTGTATGTAACAAAGGGATTAAAAAAAAAACAAAGAAAAGTGATAAACATAATAAATACAAATACATTTTTAAAAATATATTTTTGATTTTTTATTAATAGTCTAATGCATTTTAGCATAACAAGCCTTAACATAGTACAATACAATAAAAGTCTTCGTATGAAAAAGCGACGAAAACTTCGATTGCTAACTTCTTTGCTAGTTTAAAGCTTGATGGAGATCTGAATAGTAAATAGTGGTTGCAATGTTTTGTAAGTCTTATTGTCTATTTCAAATAAGAGATTGTATTTGTTAGTCGCCTCAAAGTCAAAACAGTATAGAGATTGCTCGTACAAAGTACATCTGTAGAGTGAAATGCAATAAATAGATCGGTTATTTTTACACAAAACAAAATTGAAAGTTACTGTTTATAAGAATTTTAAAATGAATATTAATAGCACACCTGACAGAATGTCCTGCCTAATTAAAACTATTAATTTAATAACACTTGTTAACTCTAAAGAGATCCCCTTTGACTTATTTTGGTCTAAAATTATATAGCCATCATGATACTTTTTTACAAGGAACTAATTTAATTCAATAAGATAAATCCTGATTCCACTTGGAGTTCGGGTACGAATGAAAGGTTTATACAATCAGTTCAAATTATCTGACAGAATTGTCTAATAAAAAATATCTTATATGAAATGCTCGAACAAATCGCGTGCCTCACTTCTAGAGGAAAGCCAGCAGGAAGTAAAATTAAAAACCTTGATGGGTTAACTCCGGAGCACGATACGGGAAACGAAAGTACAGTTCTTAGCGCCGCGAGTATATATAGTCTCTCGCGCGAAGTCTACAAGACAGAACTGCTGCGCGGATCTCGTTTCAAAGAGAACAAACCAAGCTATTTTCACTTTACACGTGCTCGGCGGAAGACAAAAACCATCGTGTATACACACACACACCACACACACATACACACACACAACACACATATATATATATATATAGGAATATATAGATGTGTATATGTATCCGAGCGATGCTCACGACTGAAATAATGTTCGCTGCCACGAGAATTACTTTCATGAAGGAGGAAGAGGACGGCCAAAAGGAAAGCCCTTTTAAGATCCAGCGAGCAAGGAAGGGAAGGTAAATATCGCCCCGACGCGGCGCAGAACAATTTCTTTGAAGATCGGAAGAGGTCGAGGAAGCGATACACCTCGATGGATCTCAAGGCAGGGTCACGGCGCACTGGCTCTCTCACTTGCTCTCTTTCTCTCTTTCCTTTTCCAAGGCAGGCAGAGAAGAAGAGAGAAGAAGTAAGAGAGAGAGAGAGAGAGAGAGAGAGAGAGAGAGAGAGAGAAATAGATAGAGAGAGAAGGAGCACAGGAGCCGAGGGACTAAAAGTAGTAGAGAGAACACGAGAGAACGAAGTTTGCAGACGAAACGTGGAACTGACAAGTTGCCTTTGACTGGGTGATCTTAGCAAGAATTCCCTTGCTTTCTCTTCCTCTATCTTTCTCTTTTCCTCTCTTCACCTCTACTCCTGTCTCCGCTCGAGTCTTTCGTTCTCTCTGTTGCTCTCCTTCTCTCTCTATCTCTCTCTCTCCCTCTCGCTCTTTCTTTTTCGAGGCAAATACATTTGTCGGCCGGTTCTGGAGTAAATACGCTGTTTAATCGAATCAGATAAAGCACGTGGCAGCTGTGAGAGCTGCAGTGTAGTGCAGTACTACCTCTCTCTCTCTCTTGCTCTCTCTCTCTCTCTTCTCAGTAAAAGCAGCTGCAGGAGCGAGGAACTTTTGCCGGGGTGGCCGATGTCGAGCGAGTTAACGACGAACACGACGTCGACAACGTTGAGGACGAGGACGAGGTGGAGGACGAAGCCAACGACTTGGCGCACTCGTCCGCCACTTTATTTGCTTTGAGCGAAGCGCTATTCTATGTGAGCTTCGCCCTGGCGCACAATTATTGCAATAATTAAAACGATGGCGCTAATTATTTCTTAGTCGCACCTGTTATCTCAATTCGCCGAGCTGTTTTTCATTAACATAATAATTTTCTCTTTCACTCTCAGCTGCACTCTGAGCAGCTCCACCGGCGTGTTTCTTCGACGAGTGGCGTCCACTTCGTATATATTTATATATACATATATTAGCACTTTTATAAGCATCAACGAATAGAATTGAATATATCGAGATGACTGTGTATATTTGTCTTTTACTGTTTCTATGCTTGAAAAGTGAGGTCTTTCATTTCGGGTTCACTATTAGGCTAAAAATAATTCGAGAGATCATTGACACTTCTGCGGAAAAAGCTAAAAAAAACGAAGGCACTATTTCGATATATTATACAATATTTAGATAAAATACTATTAAGTATAATTAATTTGTAATAATTTTATGGAGTGTCCAAATATATGCATATTACTTTTAAAATTGAGTGAACTGCATAGTACAAAATCAGATTATTAAGTGTACATAATATTTTAACTAAATTTCACTGAAACAATAATAATAACCTATGTTCAAAAAAAATTCTATTTACATGTTCATGTTGTGTTTATGCTGTACATTTTGAAGAAATAGAGACAACATACCGCGAAAATAAGTCCATCCTTATCGTAATATCATATATTCCTTTAAACATAATAATTACTAAACAAAATATACATTTGAGGCAATTATTGACGAATTCATATTAATTATAGTAATTATTATATTTTTAAATCATTGTAACTGTATTTAAATTATTCTTCGTTTAGTTCATTAACAGCATATTCTTTCGGATGCGACTTAAAAAAAATAATAAGCTTTCCACTGCAGAATTTTTTTTTCAAACTAGAGTAAAAATGAGCTCAACTCATACAGATGAGTTGTTAAGCACGCTTATCTCGAAAAAAAATTCAATGGGCGGATAAAATATTCCGTTCAGGCTCAAATTCTTATCTCTTATTCTATACACTGAATACCGTTCAAACCTGTACCAGACTGTGTTACTAAAATTATCATACTGTATAAGTGTCCTGCGTCATAAAACTTTAAAATAAAAAAAATACTGCAAAAATGCAAAATTTTGTTACGTTTATTTTAAAATATTTAATAATGAAGTTTTTTACAATATTTATAATTAATTAAAATACAAACAACGATTATTGTACATATTGTTTTTAATCAATACTCATTACTTAAAGACAAAGGCTACTATTGATTTTAAAGTCGAAGTAAAACTGAAAATTATACATATAATGTGCTTACAATAAGCAATTTCCGATTCATGCAAATTAAACACTCATGTATCGTCGTTCTAAACTTGAATTTTCTCTTGACATGCTTTTTATATTTATCTATAATGAACTAGAAAGGACATAGTTAAATATCCATAAAGTAAAGCAAGCTATCTTATTGACATTTCATTTTTAACTTTTATTGTATTATTAATACCACATAAAAATTTCATAACTGTTTCTCACATTTTTTTATTGACGCATACTGTCATACTCTCTGGGTAAACAACTATAGATATAATACATTTTATATTTTTAAAATTGCTTTTTCTTATCACTTTAAAAGCATTTCACTTGATATATTTATGTAAAATAGGTTATGCAAAATGTAAATAATACATTAAAAAAGTTTTATTTTACCTTGAGTTTGACTGGGTTATCGATTTCAGAATAGTGTAACTTAATATATATGCATAAAAACCATTAATTTAATTATCCATATTAAAAGTGCGCAGGTAATGTGTTCTCTAGCCATTGCACCTACGTAAATATAATTTGCAGTTTCTTTGTAAAACGTTCCAAAGTAGTACGTATTTAACTTAATGCGATCGTGACTCATAATTAGCGTGACACTATAGCATATACTATATTAGAGTAAGTGTTAAGAAAACTCATTAGTACAAAGACGTGCTAGAGGACACCGATAATTTGTTTTTTTTTTCTTTAGAATATTTACAAATATATTAAAATAATTTTCATAATAAATGAAATAATTTGTTCCGTACTAATTTCTCTCAACTAAATATAACAGCAGCAAAATGTTTTATTCCAAAGATTTTTCTGCCCCGGGTAATCTACGCAAATCGTAAACACTAATATCCGGGCAGCGTAAAAAATAAAGTATCGTCCGTGCACGTACAGCCAGTGTTTCCTCC
>UELU01143978.1:0-15443 GCA_900490025.1 Megastigmus dorsalis | reverse complement strand
CGTCCTACCCAGAAAGTCCAGCAGCTCCAAAGGCATCGCGCGCTCCGAAAATGAAAAATAAACCAGTACACTGTGCATCCTTAATTAATTTGTAAGAGATTGGTTCGGTCGAGCTTGGGGGAGCTGTAATTTCTTCTTACCCTTATTGAATCGCGTCGTGCGCAACGGGCACGCACGTATAGTTTCGCGCGCGCGCGGGCGTATCTATTGCATATGGAGTGTGCCGGACTCGAATGCGCTGTACGGCGGCACTAGTGCACGTGGTAGGAAAACGAGAACGGAAGAACAGCCGCAGAGCCCGCCAGTGGGATGAAACTGGAACTTTCTAATTTCTTAAGGAGAAACTCGCCCGCAACCTTCCTCTCTCTGTCTCTCTGTCTCTCTATCTCTCTCTCTCTCTCTCTCTCTCTTTCAAGCTTCCATCGCCCTTTCACCCCTCCTAGTGCCTTCGGGTATAATAGAATCGAACTGCAAACTGCTTCAGCGTACGCAAGGAATTTAATCAAATCCGCATTAATGCGAATACAAACTTGGCGAATTTATGTGCTCGCTTTTCTCCGCTCCTTTTTTTAGAAAATATCTAACAAAAGGGGTCTCGAGAACTTTTGCGTGCACAAAAGTACACTTTCATCAAAATTAGGGGAATTTACGATTCGCACTCGTCTTTTTCTCATCTTCTTTGCAAAGATAACTTCGGACGTTACTGCAGATAATGCGAAAAGTTAATAGGATTTACAAAAACATTTGTACAAGAAACTATCGTAAGTTTTCAAAATCAATATAAACTTTTCATTTCTCGTTCAAGAAAGAAGTTGCATTACATAGAAAAATTAATTTTTTTTATTTGCAATAGAGAATAAAAATATAATTGAAACCTATTTTTTTATTTTTTTTTAAATCACTAATACTATAAAAATCCATATGATGTTTAAAGTTTTTTTCAATTTGCTATATATATATATATAGTCCTTATTGTATATCGTATCATACGACTTATCTTTCAATATTGATCAATCGTTAAACGAAAAATTCTCATCTTGTAAAATACACACAATTCAAATTGGATAGTATAAATTGAATTTATTAAAATTTTAAATCACTTGATAGCTGAGTAAAACCAGAAATGGATTTTTGCAATTCGAAATCGAATAATTAATAATAATTAAATGGAATAATCGAATTATAATTGAAATTAGAAAAAGTTTTTATATTGCTATTCGATTAATCCGAGTAATTCGCTGTGATACATAATTTGGTTTTTGTGACGTTGTTAAGAATTTATTCACGACTTTGAAATTGTCTAAGATATCAAGTAGGTAGCTTGATTGCGCTTCGTGCTCATAACGAAATGATTCGTAAGCATTTTACAAATCAATATTAAAAGATACGTTGAATGATGTAACAATTGAAATAAACAAAAAGTACTAATTCGTGCGTTAAAATAAAACGTTTACTTTACAGATACTACACACTAGCAGGACATTTATTATTCACATTAAACATTGGCAATGTACGTCCTAGTGTGCAAAATCTGTCATACAAACATGCACTACCACACACTTGGATTTCAGTGTGGCATTCCAACGTAGAAGATAGCTAAATCTTGTGAAAATAAACTAACAGTGACGTTATAGCTATGGTTAACGTCCTCGGCCAGATACTGTTTACATTGCGTACGGAACCAAACTTCTGGACTACTTTTCCTAGACTACAAGACGATATATGTATATGTCGATATAAAGCTGGTACTATTCAAGAATTTGTTAAAAATATAGAAAATCTCGTGATAATGCAAGTAAATCAACATTTCTGCTTTAAATCCTCGTGTAGATATCGTTTTCTGTGTTGGAATAGTCAATGACAAAGGATATGCGCCAAATAAAACGGTTTGCCTCAGCTAAAAATTATCTTAATACTTATATTAATCCAAAATCTATAGTAGATACTAAATAAAAAGAAATCACGTTATTTTCAGTATTTACTATTTACTATACTATGATGACAGAAATCTGCTACTAGAATAACATGTAAAAAGTATTTCTCAACTTTAGGTTAATTAAGTATAAAATTAAAATTGGCTAATTTCAGTGAACAATAGTGAATACTAAATAATATATTTTAGTCTCACGTTTTTTATCATATGTAAAATAAAGGTATAGAGTGTTTGCGCAGGTATCACGTATAATTGTATATTTAATTGATATTTACTTAAATATTTTTGGATACCAAGTTTTCTGAGTTCTTTTGATCACACTTAAATCGTTGAACTTATTCTTGTGAGATATAAGATTACTAAAGAAGTTCCGAAAGTAAAAGGACTAAAGTTTTGATTTATTTCTGTTCCTTTCTTGCTGAATTCTACTGATTATTCAGAGTGGTACAATTAATTTACTGCAAAAGTAGGATTTAGAAAGCAAAGTTGGTGTACTAATTAAATTATATCTATACTTTTTAATTACGTTTCATGTAATATATAGTATTCAGATAAAAATTTTCTACATTTGTTTCCAAAATTGCTTGCATGGCAATCGCATTCTCCCCACCCAAAAACTCACAAGCTTGAGGTCTTTCACCTTCTGTATACGTGGCACCATCGCATTTCGTGGACCTCTCCAGGATTCTCGTGACTTTCTTCTCCTTTTCCTCCATCATTTCTCTTTTCCCTTCCATTACATCTTACAACGCACGTCTCCTCTCCTCTTTCTCTTTCCCTTTATTCCATATACGTATATATTGCCTCGGATGCCGCATACTTATACATGTATAGGCTGAAGAGCTGCTGCACCAACTCGTCTCGCGTCTCCGCCTCCCGTTCTTATCCGTCCTTCACTTTTTCGCACGCCTGCTCGCTCTTTTTCATCCTCAACGCCATCTTCAACCGCTCAAGCTGTTTTTCAATTCCTCTGCTCTCTTTATTTCTCCAACTGAATTATAGATGTCCCTAACAGAACAGAAGGAGAAAGAGAAAGAACGAAGAAAATATCGACATAGGCAGGGGACGAGACACGTAACACCGCGCATATTTGCGAGAGGACCAAACAAGAGAAGAGGAACTGAGATAGAGAGAGAGAGAGAGAGAGAGAGAGAGAAGTCTATGAAAGCAAACTATTTCTCAAATATTTTGCTAGGACGTGGCGCACAGTTTAATGAAATTTCTCCCGAGTCTTTAAGAAGAAGTTTTTAGATCTTTGCACGAACGAGCCTCCAGCGAAAGCTGCTTTTTGTATAATCTGTTAGTAATCCAGATTTAACATCATTGATGTGTAAATTGTTGTGCAAATTCTTACTTGCATCAAATAAACATTATTACAAATTTGTGAAGCACATCATACTAATTTTCGACTTGTAATTCAAACATATTTAGTATAATAACAGTATCGAAGAAAACATTCATGCTACTGTAATAAAAATATCTCTTTTCTACATTTTACAATATATGTAATATCATATTCTAAAGTCACGACACAAAAGAGACTATACTAATAAACCAAGTCAGGAGCTTCCCCGTCGGTATCATGTATTTCCCTCCTTTGAGAAACTGCCGAAGGCACAAAGCTCGCTTTGCCTTGTTGTTTAGTCCTGTAATGTAGAAGCGGGTGGGCGGTTTGGCTTGGAGAATAACCACTAATGAAAATTAACAACCAATATAACCCTAACTCGTATTTATTCATTAACGATGACTTTACTTTTGCATCAGATAACAATGAATTCTACTCTGAACCAAATACCCAAAGTCGCCCTCGCGCTTTCCACAGCATACAGATACTGTGCCAATTTTATTGCTGTTTTTATCAAGTCGAATTTTTGCTTAACAACTTTGTCCTTTCGTCTTATCCAGTTTCAGTTGTGGATACATTCATTGGGCATAATCAATTTTTTTAGCAGTTTTAATATTGTCAGTCTTTCATCTTGTTTACAACTACTAATATTGTAGTTTTTTTTTTCAAATGTCCTAAAATATGCATATCATCAATTTCTAAATTTCAATTAAATATCCCCCATACATTGAATGTAAAGTATAGCTTCTGAAGACAAGCTATTGCTATCCATTTAAAATCGTGAACAAATATTGAAAAATAATTAAGAAATTATTTGTTTTGACCGTCAGAGTGTCTGCAGACCTATCACTATTATAGTACGGACATTGCAAAAAAGTTATCCTACAAGTACAGTTACGAAGATAATACTATAATCAAACAGTTCATCAAAAGAAGAAATTCAGGCTGAAATTTAATCTGGACTATCGATTTGAAATTCATTTGAATAATGTAGTTTCAATTTTTCAAATAATTTTGAGAAGTGAAGACTTTTCAACTAGCTACTATTCATCTTTTTTTTCAAGTTTTCTCATTTAGTTAGTGAGTTTAACAAATATTCCTCCTTCTATTTTTCGCTCCTTGTTTTACGAGAGTACGATAATTTCCATACTTATTATTTTTATTAAGCTCATCGTGAGAAAATAACCGACGCCTCCACACTTCGATCGTCACTTGAAGCCAAATAAAAAAGATCAAATATAAATCACCCTACTCCGATTCCAGGAGTAACCATCGAGCGTCTTTTTATGTCGTTCCTTATCTCGAATTGCGGCACACATATATATAGATCTATATAATAATAATAAGATACAAGACGGCAGAGAGAATTAATCGCGCCATTGCGCACGGAGGCTACAAAAAAGACTATAGGAACTGCAAGAACATTCAGGCGAGCGTCCCTCCTCCTAAAAGCATAAAAATATCCATCTTGGGCCGCATAAAAATAACCTATTCGGAATTTCGCAAAATTTACCCAAGTCGGCATATATCGGCGGTGCTGGCCGCATTAAAAGAAGGATCACACGCGTCCTCCTACGGCCGCAGCTCGTAAACGTTGCGTCGAACGACCGATCGTATATCGCCTCTTCTCCACCGCTCACCCACGTACCTACTCTTTCTCTGTATTCCACTCATGCGACAATTCTCTCTCGCCCTACTCTCTCTCTCTTTCTCTCTCTCTCTCTCTCGTATGGCTCGAGTTACGGCCTGAGACATCCTCAAGTGGGACAACTTGGAAGAGAGTTACATCGGTAACGGGTAAGGCAGACAGTAAGAAAGAGCAGGAGAGAAAAGATTGAGGTAAGAGCAAGTGAAGATGGTGACTAAAGGAAATGTAGAGGAGAAAAGGGAAATTGAGAGGAAAAAGAAAATGAAAAGCCGAGAGAATAGAGGAGAGTGACAGGCGGTAGTGGGCGCCGAGGTTGGACCTATCGTATGAAGTTCCGCGTAAAAAAATTTCTTATCAAATTTGGTAAGCAATACAATCCCAAACTTCAAGAATTAAAAATCAAACTTATGGAAATAGAGTAAAGGGTCAGAAAAATTAAAAAAAAATTTTGGTCGAAGGATGTGATCCTTCAATCTTTTGCTCCAGAAGCTTGTCTTCTACCAACTATATGAGATAATATTTTTCCACACTCACGCATGCGTTCGCTAAATTGCTTTTTACTCACGTTGTATGGAAAAATGCTATACGCAACACGTGTGCTCAGATTATCTCGACGAAGATGATTGTCACCCTCGGTTCGTTCGGGCGACAATCTTCACCTTCGTCGAGATAATCTCCTTAGCCCACTAGTTGCATAATGTACTATTATTTGTGTCAATTAATCAAATGAAGATTGTAAACTGCACTGTAAATGATCTCAATTATTTTAACCTATAAAACTGAAACACAACTTTGAACGATATTAAAAAAACTTATTATAACTCTAGTAACTATAACTGAAGTTTTGTTTATGAACAGTAACTGAGGATTCATGCAATCTGTGAATGAAAATTCAGATTGCCTGAAATTTCATGCACACGCGCACGAAATTGAAATGTTATGTGCATAAATGAATGGTGCTTTTAACGAAACTTAAATTAACTGAATCTTAAATTTTTTTGAATAGTGTATCAATTATCAATCGAAATATGCAAATATTACTTATAAGTCATAAAGCAAGGTTTAATAGTGTATGTACATTTTTTGTAATGTCGTCTTTTCAGTAGAAGAAAGTATTACTGATCTAAATTATTAAAGGAAGTGTTACAAACTAATTACAAAAGCTTCTTCAAAATGCATGAAACAAATGTTGAGACTTGCTCTTGCAAATTCAATTAGTCAATTACTAGAGATATCGTATCTTATTGAAAAACTGTATTATTAGGGCCCGCAGCAGCCCGACGCTGGTATGGCAAGAATGCGTCATACAGATGAAGCCTTAGCGCGCGACGCACCGTGATTATACTTTGAAATGGTACTTTTTAACCTTTAAAAAACTTTCATTGACATTTTAGGGTTACAAACTTGAACCTGCGAGAGTCACTGGCTTTCACAATAAAGGTATTAATTTTATCTTTTTTTTTAAAAAAGTTTCATTAAAAAAAGACGAACACGTTATTGAGTACGAGTCGATTGAATTTTTGTTGATTTTTTTCCAGTGCAAAATTTTCTCTTCGTTTGTCGTTCGCACTTCCGGTGATGACAGATATTCAGTGTATTTAGTTTGGCGCAGCATACTTCCGTACGTAACGAATATATAGAAATATCAGTAAAATAGCAGAGTGAGAGAAAGAGAGAGATAGAGGGGGGAGAAGGGTGTACTAGCAGTGGAGTAGCTATAGCACAAGCATCAGAAGCAAACCGTATATAAACAGTATATATAGAAAACAATAACGTGAAATAAACAGAGCGGTAGTATCTTGAGACTTTTGTACATATATTTATAATTTTAAGTAAAGGCACACATATAAAGCGCGTTCTTTAAAAGTATAATAGTATACATTCTTTTTCATTCGCAATAACCGAAATTCACCTAATCTAAATCGTGACAGTTGCTAAGTGTTTTGATTGCATATTAATATAAGCTGTTATTTAATAGATAATGTGCTTTATATAAATGTCTATAGACATGGTAATTGGTTAAAGTGAAAAATACGAAAATCATATGTGACTGTATAGAAGCATTGAGCATGGAGATGATATTTGGTTATGGTAACGCGTTCTTTATTTACATTAAAGTAAGACTATGATTAACTTATGCTTAGCTTACCAGATGCTATACAACAATTAAGTTTAAAAAAAATTTAAATAAAATAAGAACCGACAGTTTGTGAAATTTTGGACTATTTTTATTAGGTATCAGTAATTATCAACCAAGTTTTAGATTATTATTATAAAAAAAAAACAAAAACAATTCTTTAGCTCAAATTGCAATAATATCGAAACTGTAATAAGGAATTGATTATTTAATTGAAAATATGAATTTGCCGTTATGCAGCAAAAACTAATATATACATTGTTTTTTTTTTATTTATGACGATTGTCAAATGGAGATTATAGATAGATAGCGACTAAAGAGATATTATTTTATAGTAAAATTTGGTTCAAAAATAAATTTATTTGTGCTAGGGAAGAAAAACCATACTTGCCACAATTTTTACCTTTTTAAAGATAATTTCCCTGTTAACACAGTCTGTCGTAGACCAAGCTGTCGGGCAGAATTGCACGCAGTGCTTGCAGCAAAATTGCACCAGTCAAGTTGACGCAAGCGCGCGTGCGTCAGTATATTGCGGTAGTATTGCACACGTGTCTGCCGCAGATTTAAGGTATCACCCTCGTGCACTCGCGATTGCACTAGAATTGCACAAAACAAGCGCACGCGAATGTCAGGCAGACGATTGCGGAAGAAGACTTCAGTCTGCTCTAGCAGAAGTGCGTCAGAATTGCGCAAGCATCTGCCGCCAATTTCAGTTCTCCAGTGTGCACTTGCGATTGCACCAGTATTGCACAAAACTTGTGCACGCGAATGTCGGGCAGACAAGTCTGCTACACACTGTTAAAAATATATGCATGAAATTTAATGTAAAGTACTGGAAGCAAAATTTTATCGACGTACATGAAATAAAAATCATGTAGATACATTATTTTTCATTGATTATGCTTTGAAAGTAATGTACGAATGCATGAAATTTCATACGATTTTTCACTGACTAAATTTAATGCACTTGCTTGAAACTTCATGCATAGTACCTGAAATTTTATGTGAAAATATATTAAATATTAGGTTAATTAATAATAATATTAGATTAAAAAGCAATGAATATTTACATTAAATTTACGGTATATTTAGGTTCATCGTATTAATGCAGTAACTGAAATATAAGGCATAATTGCATTAAATTTAAATAAAAAAAAAATTATTTTTTACTATTAATAATTTACCACAATATTGAAACACCGAATATTCTGAAAAATCGCATTTTGTATTATGTTCGCACGCTTCACAATTAATCGCAATTAAATTAAACGCTTAAAAAAATTTTCCCTCGCTGGAATTCGAACCGACGCTCTTCGGGGTACCACGCATGTACCTTAACCATTACGCTACGCAACGCTTACGTAAGCCGGTTAATTTTTTTTTTACTCTTTGCGAGCGAAATTCGTTTACTGTGCCAATAGGCATAGTAAATAAATAATAATACTAATAATGTGCTGTATTGCGGGCACCAAATATATATTTCGATATATTAAGCAAAAAACAGATTTTACGCCTTTTAGAAATTTAAAAGTGATTGCTATTGTGCTTGAAATTTAATGCACATCAATTAAGCATTAAATTCGTCAAAAATTAATCTGCTTGAAATTTACTGAAATGCTTAAAATTTAATGCACTTTTTATTAAATTTCTTGATCTGTATTAAGTTTTCGATAAAAAAAAAATTTACTGAAAATTTCCTTGTATTCTACTGAATTTAATGCAAATCAAATTGAAAAGGTTGTATCTGCATTAAAAGAACTAAAAATTAATCTCCTTGAAATTTTCTGTAATCGAGCATGAAATTTAATGCACTTTGTATTAAATTTCTTAATATGCATTAAAATCTTAAAAAGTAATTTTACTTGAAATTTTCTGCTATTTTACTTCAATTTTAATGCAGTTAACGTAAAAGTTAACATTAACATTCAAGCATTTGCAAATTAAATTCAATGTACTCGTACAATAAATATTTAGTTAATGTACATTAATACGATATTTATGTATGTTGTTGAAAGTTCATGTGCATGTACTTAAATTATACAGCAAAATTTTTGGTAAAAAGAATGAATATTCATGCATATGTACCTTAAATAGTTTTTAATGTACAAGTACATTACAATTCATGTACAAATGGAGCTGAAAAGTGCATTAAAATTCATGTAATTTTTAACAGTGCAGAAGAATCATTTTTATTTTTTATTAAATGAAAAACTATCAATATTCTATTTTTAAGTACAGAGCACTCTATTGGCAATTGAGCATTTTTTTGGCACTCGAAGTATGCTTAAAAAGTCTTTATTTCAAGAGATATGGACATCTATATATTCGATAAATACCGAAATTTTTGCAAAATAATGTTTAATAAAAAAATAAACGAAAAATTGTTTTAAATACTGTATAAGAATATTAAGTGTTTCAAAAATTTTTTCTATCCTATTCGATATATTTTTTTTTAAAATAAAACATTTACGATAACTCGCCTAAAAAATTGTAAAATATGTTCAGTAAATCCTCCTTAATATTTCTAAGTAATTATTTTTCATGTCTTAGAAAGTCGGATTAACCCTAGGGCTACCTTAAAAGTCCTCTATACGATCTACTAGTATCGAAAAATACTATTATATAATTAATCTTTATTTATAGCTCAAAATGTCCAATAATAATGCATTAGACCGACGAGGTCGGAAAATTACAAAGCCCAAAAAGTATCGAAGTACTGATAGTGAAGATATAAGAACATCAGTACCTAAATAGAAGATATCAGATGGTAATATGTTGATAGAAATGAAAAATTTTTTCATAGGCAATACACAAAAGGCTTGATGCCGATGACGACAGAACAGAGCATAGCGATGATGAAAGAGTAGATGATGGCAATGATGGCAGAAGAAATAATGATTTGACTCCTTCTCAGAAAAAAAAGGATGAAGGAAATGAGTATAAACACTCTAAGCAAAAGCAATTTGTATCGAATATTGCTCAAGAAACAAATGAGTTAAGAAACAAATCTGTTGCATCACAAAAAGTCTAAGGTGAACATAAGCAGCTTAATTACTTTATTTAACCAAGTGGAAATTTTATGGGTATGAAAATATATAAAAATTTGTAGCTTTTGTATATTGTTACGTGGGATTGTGGGGTTCGGTGATTATCGAGTAATTAGGCCAGGATTTGCGTTATGATATTTATTTGATCTCAGTTCGAGAGAGAGATGTGTCTCGTCCGATTGGTCGTGTGCACATGCACTGAGCTCGGCGCTCGCGGATTCCTCACGCGAGCCCACAAGAACGGATGGCCGTTCCTGCTGATCTCGCGAAAGAAAAGCGAACTGTCCGTTGAAGGTGTCATGTAGGCGCCGGCTGCTCGTGAGAACGGAGCAGCCAAGTCGCGTACGTGACAATATAAAGATTGCATTTCGTAATTTTTCTAAAATCTTTACACATTTTCGTTGAACTTGAAAAATTTTCATAATTTTGATACATTTTTAAAAATCAATAATAGTAACATTTTTTAAATTTGTATCCTCGTGTTCATACATTAACACGATCTTTTGATATACCTTTTCATATATTTTTATTCGCGTACTGTAAATTTAAAATGTGTCAAAGTGTATGAAAATGTATCAAAACGTATCAAAATGTATCAAAATGCATGTAAGTTCATCAAAGTATATCTAAATATTTTTAAAATCAATAAATTCTTTTCAAATCAAAAATTATTCTGTACATAAATGTACTAAAATATATATTAAAATGTTCGAAAAGGTATATATAAATGTATCGAGTAAATAAAAAAAAAAATTATTACGAAATACAATATTTATATACATTTTGTTGCACTTTGATACACTTTATATACGTATACTTCGATACATATTGATATATTTTCATACTCTTTGATATATTCAAAAATTTACACTGGGGTAATTAATGAATGTTATATATAGAATTGATATTTAACTTTTCCATGTCATGTAGAAAGGAATGTAAATTTACAATAAAATGATTCCAATTATGTTGCGCTGCATGATAGTATTAATACAACTGTTAAGAATCACCTCAAAGAATTTTATGATAGTCAAGAGCAATTATTATTGCGTAAACTAACGGAAATGGAACAAATGTTTAATCAGAAAATAGATGAGGTGAAAACTTTGTTCACCACAAAACTCACTGAATTGCAAACGTAATATGTTATCTATCTAAAAAATCTCTTTTATTTCCTACTTTATATAACTTTTTAAATCTATATTTCAAGTATGTTTGCATTTTAGGAGAATCGGTGATAACCGTGGTGCTCAACCGATGTATTCAATTCCTGAACGCTTCCCAATTAAAACTCTAGAAGAGTTTGATGCGTTTGAGGGCAATGAAATAAAATTTGTTTTAATCGTCCTGCATTTAGAGTAAGTAGTATAAAGGTCTGAATCATCGCTTATTAATTAAAATCTTCTTGTATCAAATCATTCCACAATATAAAATTGTATTAGATTATAGCATTGCACAACTTCAATAAGAATTATGATCGTAAAAAATTCTTTTGAAGTGAATCCGAATGTAGAAAAACGTATCTTTAAGTTGATGGAAATTTCATTGCATTATCATAATCCTACGAATAACCTTGGCGTGTAAACAATAGAATTTGTGAGAATTATAAGACAAAGAAGTTGATTTATGTGAGAAGGTAACCTGAATTTATTCTGGTATAAAGCGTAAATTTTAAGCAAAACAAAGAAAAATAATTATCAGTCGTAGTTCATGTACGAAATTATTTTTGTATCATAGCAATTACAGTCTCCTCATAAAGTACCTATATCTAATTTTTTCAGGATAAGCATTCAGCTTTGTACTTAGTCTCAGATAATTAAATGTGCATATTATGATATATTGAAAGTTTGGTCATTATTCAGATTATTCTACAGTTGATTGTACAGATCATGAAATTTACTGCCAACTAGGCTAAGGGCGTTTGACAGTAATTTCGAAAATGTGAAAAAATTCTGTTAATTTAATATGTTATTCATAACATAAAAAAATTATTCTAAAATTTTTTTTCAGATTAATATACAAAAAAAAAGAGAATTAAAAAATTTAACACGTACTCTTATGCAACGCAAAGGTTTCATACAAAAAACATTTCATATGCAAAGACAATATAAAAATTCTTCCGACAAATTAGACTATTTTCTTTATTTTATAAAAAAAAAGTTATATTTATAATGTTATGTTTGTAATGTTTTATACCCTAACAAGTGACTATTTCCTGTACCAAACCTTTGTGCCACAAATATTATTTCTTCATATACACATTCACTTTATATATCGATATTCAGGTCTCTCATGCGTATTTTATTTTGTTAAATAGAATACGCTCTTTAATGTTTACATATAAATAAAGTTCTATCAACATTAAAAAGCGGAAATTCTCTGGATTGTTAAACCAAGATAGTATCAGGTTATCATTCATCATTGTTTAATTAACACCCGTTGTTATGAACAGATTGACGATTCTCACCGACTCTAATTTATTCGACTTGCAGCAGAGAAAAAGAAAAATCGAAAATCAGACTAATATAGACCGAGGGTGAGGGAGGGATTGAAAGAGTGGAGGAATGCGCGAGAATCGAAGAAAGACTGCGAATCAATAGGAAAAAGAGTGACTGAAAGAGAGAGAGAGAGAGAGAGAAGGAATAAAATGGGCAAGGAGAAATGGGGTGGGTTAGGCGAGTAGGAAAAGGTGCGGAGCTCGCTATTCGAAGGGGTTTATCAGCAATAACTCGGGCTCTTTCATATCTCGCCAATAATTTCTCCCCAAGTGCTAGAGAAGAGAAGAGAGGTAGAGAGAGAGAGGGACTAAGGCAGAGAGAGAAAGAGAGAGGATTAGCTTCTTTCCTCTTTTCCCACTCTTCGCGAGCCTGCGCGCCCGAGGATTCTTTACCGTTTGCCTCCTACTCATCCACCCCTCCAACACGGCCTCACCCCCACTTCCTCCCACCCTCGCCGAAGGGTTGCTGCAGTTTGAGAAAGTGCAGGGACCAGAGAGAAAGGGAGTCTGGCGAATAGATAGATGTACCCCTGGCTAAGTCGAGCGAGCCCGCAACCTGGGATAGAAGGAGAGAGGGAGAGAGAGAGAGAGAGAGAGAGAGGAGGAGAAAAGAGTGAGATAGAAGGCGATCTGGGGAAATTTATCCGGCGGATAAAAATGTCTCTTAGAGTTTATATAGGAGAGAGAGACGGCAGAAGAGATTTCAATAAAACCCTCGATTGTAAAGTACCGGCAGATAGAAAAGACTGTCCGGGCCGTTACATGGGTCAGTGGATCTCAAAGTCGCCGGTGTCTCTCTCTCTCTCTCTCTCTCTCTCTCTCTCTCTTACTTTCCCACCCCCCGTATCTTTTGCTCTCCCTTATCTGGGTATCCCGTCGGGCGTGTAAACGCAGCAGAGAAGAACGCCGCCATTCACCTTAGTCCTCGTGTACGTGCATACATACACGAAAATCTTCTCTTTTAAGCTTCCTTCTCTCCCCCCCCCTCTTTCCCTCTCCTCCTCCTACCTCCTTCCTTCTCTCTCGACTCTCTTCTTCGCCCGGCTCCGCAGTCTTCCCCACACCCTGCACCATCCGCACACCGCGCCGCGGATCTTCGTTTCGTCTGCGGTATAGTTATATCGTTTTCTCTTATATTTGCTGCATTATGCAAATGGTTCGCGTTCGAGAGATGAAAACAGTTGCTACCGCGCGCGTTTGGATATATATATATACATATATTATGGCCCAGACCGAAATGCTTACGCCCGCAGCAGAATCTTCATCGCCCCGAGTATCGAACGCCCGCGGCATTATTTTTCCCATGCATATATATACTTGTGTGGGAAAGTTATATACTCGCGGGCATACTTTTGCACCTCATTGTTTTGCTGTGTTCCACAGGGTGTGTAACGGGGACAAAAACACATGGTATCGGTATGATTTCGTATGCGAGCTGCTACGTAATATTGAAGTACATATTAATTGATTAAGGGGGTGACAAAGTCCTACAGTTACCACTCAAACTGTTTTACCGATCGGATCCTGAATAATTAGTAATAATTAAATAAATACTTGGAATTATGCAAATCCTAAATGCGGGTGCACTTAGTCTTTGAATTATCTATCACGTGGTAAAGTTTCAAGTGAATATTTTAATGACACCTTAAAAAATTCTTTTTCCGAAAAATTTCACTCGTTCAAAACAGGAATTTTTGTAGGTGTTAGTGAAATATTTACTTAAAACTTTACTAGATGATAGATAATTTGTAGAGCAAGTACACCTGTATTCGGGATTTACATAATTCAAATTTTTTTAATTAATTAATACGAATTATTTACTTCTCGGTCGGTAAAATGTGGGGCGTCAAATTTTAAATTTTAATTGCCTTTAGTATATTAATATTGCATATTAATAACTACGATATCAAAATTATTATCTCTGTTTATAATCTGCATATGAAATGTAATTAAAGTTTGAGATAGTTTTTATTTGATAGCAGAGAGAGCATTAAACGGCGACGTTTACTTTGGGATATTTACGATGTAACTTTTGAAATTAATTCGACGAGAAATCGCAAAATAGTCTTTGGAATTTGCCCACGAAAATTCAACCATTGGAAAACTTTTTTTACAGTATACAACTTTCTGTATACTATTGAAACAAAAATTTCCCCGCTTTGTGCTGTGCAGAAATGCGCGCGCAACATTATAACATCACCTAAGAAAAAAAAAGACTGAATCCCACAAACATAGTTCCATAAAAATGTGAATGATTAAGAGGCTCGTTTGCCGCCTGCTCACACGGCTGTTGTTTCATTGCGCCGAAAATCGGGTGTAGAACGCTTGCAGCGGTGGGACCGCTTGCGAAAAGTCACACAGCTGCGGCAGGCATGTATAGGAAGAAGGAAACGTCGCGGCCGGAAACGCTCGCCGTGTGTCGCGCAGTTAGTGCATATACATACATATATGCACGCGGGTGTGAGAAGGAGGAGCGAGAGCGAGAGGGAGAGCGAGAGAGAGAGAGAAAGTAGCAGCGTAAGGGGTGTGCGAGCGTCGCGCGATAGCGTAATTAGTCCGGGACATGTCCGTGCGGACGACTCGTGGCAAGATTAATTGCATGCCGGCAAGTGGCCGCGAGACGGTCCGGCTGTGCCACTGCTCGCTTGTTCTCTCTCTCTATCTCTCTCTCTCTCTCTGCTCTCTGTCTCTCTGTGTGTGTCTATGTATGCATCTCTACTCTGCGTTCTCCTGGTCGTGGCCTATGTGTATATGTGCAGGTTATATATGTATATATATATACATGTAGGTGACGTGGAGAGAAGCACGTGTTGCCGGGAGAGAGAGAGAGAGAGAG
>UELU01143977.1:1448-12544 GCA_900490025.1 Megastigmus dorsalis | reverse complement strand
CAGTAATGCCTTAAAAATTCCACCTGGATTTTCACCTGGAAACCCATGTGGAAATCCAGGTGGAAGTCCAAATGGATTTCCAGGTAAAAATCCATTTCAAGTTTTGAGTAGCATTATATTTATAATTACGTTTCAAAATATTTTGAAATATTGTAAGTTTAATGAAAAACCAATTGCTTCTTAGGATCGTGTTGTTTACGCGTTTCAAACGATTTTAAGTCGTTTTGGATAGCCATTAAAGATACCTTTGGAAATTGTCTCTTTAAAAAATATTTACGAAAAATGATTAAGTTTGTTGATAATACAATGTAGCTTTAGCCCCAGTATTGCCTTAAAAATTCCACCTGGTTTTTAACCTGGAAACCTATGTGGAATTCTAGGTGGAAATCCAGGTAAAAATCCATTTGAATTTTTGAGTAGCATTATATTAATAATAACGTTTCAAAATGTTTTGAAATATTGTAAGTTCAATGGAAAACAAATTGCTTCTTAGGATCGTGTTGTTTACGGGTTTCAAACGATTTAAAGTCGTTTTAGATGGCCATTAAAGATATATTTGGAAATTCTCTATTTAAAAAATATTTTCGAAAAATGATTAAGTATTTAATACATTGTAGCTTTAGCCCCAGTATTGCCTTAAAAATTCCACCTGGATTTTAACCTGGAAACCCATGTGGAATTCCAGGTGGAAATCCAGGTGGATTTCCAGGTAAAATTCCATTTCAAGTTTTGTGTAGCATTCTATTAATAATTACGTTTCAAAATATTTTGAAATATTGTAAGTTCAATGAAAGACCAATTGCTTCTTAGGATCGTGTTGTTTACGGGTTTCAAACGATTTTAAGTCGTTTTAGATGGCCCTTAAATATACCTATGGAAATTCTCTATTTAAACAATATTTACAGTAAATGATTAAGTCTGTCGATAATACAATGTAGTTTTAGACCCTGTAAAGCCTAAAAAATTCCACCTGGATTTTCACCTCCAAACCCATGTGCAAATCCAGGTGGAAATCCAGGTGGTAGTCCATATCAATTTCCAGGTAAAAATCCATTTGAATTTTTGAGTAGCATTATATGAATAATTACGTTTCAAAATGTTTTGAAATATTGTATGTTCAATGGAAAACAAATTGCTTCCTAGGATCGTGTTTTCTACGCGTTTTAATCGATTTTAAGTCGTTTTAGATGGCCATTAACGATACTCTTGCAAATTGTCTCTTTAAAAAATATTTACGAAAAATGATTAAGTCTGTTGATAATACAATGTAGCTTTAGCCCCAGTAATGCCTTAAAAATTCCTCCTGGATTTTCACCTGGAAACCCATGTGGAAATCCAGGTGGAAGTCCAGATGGATTCCCAGGTAAAAATCCATTTCAATTTTTGTGTAGCATTATATTAATAATTACGTTTCAAAATGTTTGGAAATATTGTAAGTTCAATGAAAAACCAATTGCTTCTTAGACGATTTTAAGAATTGGATGTGGTCACTGTCGCCGGAAGCATTGAGCGAGACGCTCAGTTCATTAAGAATGAGAACGGTCGGTCCTACATTTATTGCGCTCCAACGAGCATACAATTGGCTGCAGAAAAATTACACTGCAGCCGATTTTGAGGAAGATGACACTTCAGATGAAAATGAAGCGCGCATCAAAAGAGAAGCGACAAGGAAGTCGTACATCGAGGATATGTGCGATGAAGTTAGCGCCACAACAATCCAAGATGAATATTATAGAAGGGACAGCGGCACCCTCTCTCAATATACCAAAAGAGTATAGTAATGGCAATGGATGAAGATGGCAGAGTTAGCGAAAAGGACACTGACTCAAGAGACGGGCATCAAGTGCAGACAAACGACCTGCACAGCCAAAAGGAAAGTGGAGGGGAGAATCGACAAGAGCCCTCCACGAACACACAGTCGAACCAGGATTTCGCCGTATTGCTAGCGATAATACAGGAGATTGCAAGAGTTTCTGACGAGAGACACTCGAGTCTGACACAGACAATTATAAGACAAGGAAATGCCATAAACGTGCTGACCACCAGACTCGAGCGGTTATCCCAAGAGATTAGACCACCAAGAGGACCAATGTCGAGCACGAGGCTCGACACATGCACCGGAGTAGGCGCAACGACTGAGGGAAGGAGAAACCCCGCAGAGATACCACTTAATCGAGAAACTGAGCGAACGAGAGTGAACTTCAGAGACACTTTCACTCTCGCATATCCTCAGAACAGCAGCATGAGAGAGGAATCCATGCAATTACAAGAGGAAACCCTCTCTCAAAGTAGGCAGCAAAGGAGAGAGGAAACACCAATGGAGGGCGCTCATCGGAGCGCCACGTCACAGTCTGGATATGACAGACGTGTTGGAGACCACGCGGATCCTAGCCATATAGCCGGTCGATGGAACTTAAAGTTCACAGCGACACAAAGCGAGGACGTCGAATCTTTCTTGAGAAGACTCGACGAAAACGCGCGTCCAGCAAGATTCACGGAAGGAGACATGCTGGCGTCCCTTCCGTGTGTATTAACAGAAATTGCTGGAATGTGGTACAGCAGCCACAAAGAAGATTGGCGTACATGGGCAGAATTTTGCCAGGCGATACGCAGAAGGTTCAGCTATAAACACAATAAGCAGGAACGATTGAGAAACGACATCAGGAGTCGTTTCCAACACGAAGAGGAAACGAGCAGTCGTTACGTGACATGCATGGTATGCATGCTACGAGAAATTCGACCGAGGATGTCGAAAAGAGAGGAGATAAATAAAATATATCTAAATTTATTACCTCCTCTCAAACGATTGGTCCCCAGAGACGAATGCGACACCATCGACGACCTGATGGGTCGGTGCGCAGAAGCCGAATACGTTCTCGAGAGAGAGAAAGGTAATAGGACAGCACTCTCTCCAAGCAAAGCAGTGATGCCGGCAGCAGCTTTCAAGCCGAAATGAGACAAAGCGGCGAAAATCATCCTGAATGTTAAGGTGGCAGCAACAGAACTGCCACAACAACCAAAACCAGAAAAGAAGCAAGAATTTCTGTCGAGCAGCACCTTGCAAGATTGAGTAAAAATGCTCACGAGCCACTTAGACAAGACGACCGAGACGACCGTCAAAGCAGTCCGTGAGGCACAAAAGCCGAAACAGAGAGGCGGAGGGAGGCCACTCTCCCCACAAGGCAACAGTATAAGCCCACAGAGGGGCCAATTCAAGGGATACATCCAGAACAGCCAGAATGGCCAAAATGGCAGAAATTGCCAAGGAAATGGCTATAGAAGAGAACCATTCAGGTGCTATGGCTGTGGCAAAGAAAATGTAACAAGACAGAAATGCCCAGTCTGTTCGGGAAACGGACAGAAGGGAGAGTAGACGAAGTCGCTACTCTCCCAGAGAGCACTAATGTCAAAGAAAGGCATTAGATGCAACGTCGAGTGATTCACCAGGAGGAATGTAAAACTCCGGTGAACAGATGGAATGGAACCTGGAAGTCAGATGGTGGCTACAGGTGGAAGTGGGTGGTTTCCACTTCCGCGCTCTGTCGATACAGGCGCATCCATCACAGTGATGGGCCCGATTGGATTGCGGCTCGCGAGTGCATGCAATCGAAGACTAACGAGAAGCGAGTTCGCAAGTGCGAAACTCGCAGATGGCAGCAGTAGAGCCATCGCTGGCTGTGTGAACTTGCCATTCGCAGTCGGTGGAGTGACGAAGGAGATCAAGGTATCGATCCTCCCCGCACTCGACACGGAGTGTTACTTGGCCGCGAATTTCATGAGAGAATTCGGCTCAGTTCACGATCCGCGCACAAACGAATTGACATTAGCAGATGCTAATTGTAATGTATACGAGCGTGTATGAGTGAGGGCGGAGTGGCGCCAGTAATGTTGTGTGAGTGTGAGGAGCGAGCGGTCTGAGCCGGGTGTCGGCGAGTCAGTCAAGGAGACCTCAGTGCGCAGCTCATCGGAGCTCTTGTCTAATTGTAGCTCAACGAGCAATACCAAACCTCAATAAAGCATAACTCATTATTCATAGGAACAGCATTACCTTTTTACTGTACCTCATACATACTTACTCGGATACGCAACAATTGGCGACGAGGATGCAAGGTACAACTCAACAAATACAAGCAACATAACGCAAACAGTTACAATTTGAAGTTTCATGGATTTAACTAACATCTCGATACAGACATTAAACAAACAACAATTGATCGACATTGTAAAACAATTTTCACAAGAACAAATCTGCGAAGCTCTGAATATTGAAAATTTAAGAGCGATTTGCCGTAAAGTAAGTAAGCAGCAACAAGAACGCGCACATACATCAACAGAAAGTAAACAAGAGCAAGCAGAGAGCGAAAAGGAGACAGCAGCCCAGCAAGGAAATTCCGAAAGTACACAACAAGCAGATACGCATACCACAGACGAGCACAGTGACAGCAGCGAAGAAGAAATTAATAAAGTCAACTTGGAATTTCACAAAGATAAGGATAGCTGGGAGGAATATATCGAACGTTTAGAATTGTATTTCGTAGCTCACGACCTCACAAAGGAAGAGAAAAAGGTAGCCCTCCTGCTCACAAAATGTGGAACAGAAACATACAAGTTGATTCGCGAATTATGCGCACCAATCAAACCAAAAAGTAAGAACTTCAACGAAATAAATACGATAATGAAAGATCACCTCTGTCCAAAGAAAAGCGTAACAATGGATAGATGCGTATTTAGACAAGCCAAACAGAACGTCGGTGAAACAATCAGTGACTACGTAGCGCGACTCAAAGAATTAGCAATCAACTGCCGATTTGACGATTTAGAGGACAATCTAAAAGATCAATTGGTGTGTGGCATTAGTGATCATTCCTCAAGAGTGGAGCTGTTTCGAGAAGCCAAGTTGACTTGGAAGAAATCAGTGGAAATAGCAACCACTAGAGAAGCAGCGTTTCAAAACGCAAGCAGCACAGGCCAGCAGCGCGACACAACGGCAGTATTACATCTGGGTGCAGCAGGCCAGAGGCAGCAACGACAGCAAGGAAACTTCCAGAAACGAAGCGACTACAAGCAACGCGGTAACACAAGTAAAAATGATAGCGGAAATTCGAAACGTAAAGGGTACATATGTTTCTGCTGCGGTGCAATCGACAGGCACAAGCTAACCGAATGCGAACATAAGGAAAAACATTGCGCGCACTGCGATAAACAAGGGCATTTGGAAAAGGTTTGCATAGTCAAACATGGTAAAAATAACATATTGAAACGCGCTCTTTCAAAAACTAAGGAAAAAAATTGTAATTTACTAGAACTTAACGAAAGCAATGCATGGGAAAGTAGTGAAATTGAATAGAAATGAATATAAATAACAAGCAAATTCCAATGGAAGTAGATACAGGCTCGTACGTAACGGCAATGTCTGAAACTGACAAAAACAAACATTTTCCAAATGTCACTTTGAATAAAAGCGAAATCATTCTAACATGTTACGGCGGCACAAATCTGCAACCAATCGGTAAATTAGAAAAGCTACGAATTAAATATAACAACACTGTAAAATTATTAGACATATATATCATAAGAGGGAAGGGACCTATCTACTAGGACGTCAGTGGCTGAAAGAACTAGGGCTATGGCCATGCACATTTAGCAATCAATCGAGAGAAAATATTAACAACCTGCAAAGCGAAAAATTACAAACTAATTTCATAAAAAAATTTCCAAAACTTTTCTCGACTGTTCAAGGATGTTATACAGGAAGAAAAGTACATTTGGTTTTCAAAGAAAACGCCAAACCTATTGCTCTCAAGCGACAAAAAATTTCAGCAGAATTAAAAAGATTAGTAACATTGGGCAATCTAGAGCCAGTTTCTTGTAGCGAATGGGCAACGCCAATAATCCCAGTTTTAAAGAAAAACGGGGAAGTAAGGATATGTGGAAATTTTAAACTCACGGTCAAGCCGCAACTCGTAATCAAAAGGCATCCAATACCCCTTAAAGAAAAAATTTTTCACACATTGAGAATCGGAAAAAAATGGTCGCAGATTGATCTTACAGACGCTTTCATGCAGTTTGAACTAGATGAGGTTTCAAAAGATGCTTTAACAATAATTACTAACGATGGCTTATTTCGATACACCAAGTTAGGCGAAGGAATCGTGTCAAGTCCGGGAGAATGCCAAGAAATTCTCGTAGATACATTGAAAGGTATAAAGCACACAGAAGTATACATCGACAATATTTACTGTAACGGAGCTACAGACGACGAGCACGTAGCGATATTAACGGAAATTTTCGAACGATTGGACAAGGTCGGACTGCGGGTAAACATAGAAAAATGTGACTTCTTCTGCGACGAGATAGAAGTATTAGGCTTTCTTCTAAATGGAAAAGGCTTGAACCCGAGCGAATCGAAAGTAAAGGCAATAAAAGAAGCCCCAACCCCGTGGCGCAAAATAAAAAAGAATTAGAAGCATTTCTGGGACTAATTAATTTTTACGAAAGGTTCCTTGAAAAAAGGGCAGATTACATATGGCCTCTTTACGAATTAGGAAAAAAAGACAAATGGATATTGTCGGAAAAATGTCAGTCAGGATTTGAGTGGGTAAAAAAGCAATTGACATCAGAAAAAGAATTAGCGCTGTATGATCCTAATGAGCAACTAGTTCTAGCATGCGATGCGAGCGACTACGGATTATCAGCTATACTGTCACACCGTTATGAAGATGGCAAAGAACGCCCCATAGCGTACGCGTCAAAAATAATTACAAAAAGCGAACGCCATAGAGCGATCATCGACAAGGAGGCAGGAGCCATAGTTTTCGGTTTTAAAAAAATTTTTCAATACGTATACGGCTCACATGTAATCCGCAAAATCGACCATGAGCCTCTAAAATTTATATTCGGCAACAAAAAATTATCGACTATGTTACACAGTAGATTGCTGAGATGAGCATGGTATTTATCAGGATTTACTTACGCGATAGAAATAGTGAAATCTAAAGCGAATGGTAACTGCGACGCTCTATCTCGATTACCGATCAAAGACAAGACTCAAATTTTCGGACATGATTTTACCAATCTGAACTACATAAAAAATTGGACTGAACATTCAGTAATAGATTTTCAAACGGTAAAAAAGCTAACGTCTACAGACGAATTACTCAGAAAAATTATGTCATATTTACAAAACGCAGGTTGGCCAAAAATAGATGAGTTGCCTTCGATCGAAAAACCATTTTATCATAAGAAAAACGAATTATTTTGCGAAAACGGATGCGTAATGTGGGGGCATCGCTTAATCATTTCTGAAAAATTAAAAAGTAATTTACTAAAAGAAATTCACGCGACTCATATGAGGATCGTAAAGATGAAACAGATCGCGAGAAACTATTTTTGGTGGCCAAACGTAGATGCCGACATAGAAGATTTAGCTAAAACGTGCAGGATCTGTTTAGAAACACACGCGAAACCAGGGAATACACAGCTCACCCCGTGGCTCTGGTCAAGCGAGCCATGGTCCCGACTGCACATAGATTTCGTGGGACCTTTCTACGGTAACATGTATCTTATCGTAATTGACGCTCACTCGAAATGGCCAGAGGTTATAAACATGGGAAAAAATACATTAGCTTCCAAAACCATAGAAAAGATAGACGAACTTTTCGCAAGATACGGATTGCCAAACATGATTATAAGTGACAACGGTCCTCAGTATACGTCAGAAGAATTTCGCTCTTACTTGAAAAAATACAAAATTGCGCACGTATACTCAGCACCGTATCATCCGGCAAGCAATGGCGCGGCAGAGAACTTTGTGAAATCAGTCAAAAATAAAGTATCTAAAATGATTCAAGACGGGTATTCAGCAAAATTAGCTTTAAATAGGTTTTTATTCGAATATAGAAACACAGAACACAGTACGACGAACCACAAACCATCATTCCTATTGTTTATTCGCAATGTGCAAACTCGTTTAGATTTACTCAAACCAAATATAAAGAATCAAATAGAGAAAAAACAATTCGATCAGGTACGATTTAACAAGGGTAAGCGAAATTGTAACTTTAAAGTCAATGAAATTGTTTACGCAAGAGATCACAGAAAGGACATGTCAAAAAATTCAAAAGCAACGATAATACGACAACTTTCACCCATTATGTATAAAATAAGATTTGACAATGGTTACGAAACCAAACGACACGTTAATCAATTAATTAAAACTAAAATAGGGATCAATTCGGAGAGAGCGGAAATAGCGGATGACCCTGTACTTACCAACAACGAAAAAAATAAAGAAAGTCATGCGAAAGAAAAAGAAAGAAAAAACAAGGACAAGAATTGTAAAAGTAGTTTAATAATTCCAAGACGTTCCGTCAGACTAGCTAACCAAAATGTTATCACAAATGTAAACTAGAGAGAGGGGAATTATAATGTATGCGAGCGTGTATGAGTGAGGGCGCAGCGGCGCCAGTAATGTTGTGTGAGTGTGAGGAGCGAGCGGTCTGAGCCGGGTGTCGGCGAGTCAGTCAAGGCGACCTCAGTGCGCAGCTCATCGGAGCTCTTGTCTAATTGTAGCTCAACGAGCAATACCAAACCTCAATAAAGCATAACTCATTATTCATAGGAACAGCATTACCTTTTTACTGTACCTTATGTCAAAATCGAGCTTCAGTTAGCTGCCGCAACTGAGAGCGGCATTTCTCCAGTTTGTTCCGTTGGTCTCGACAACGTGACCGCAGAACAACGTGCACAAGTAGAAGAACTTGTGTGCAGTGAAATAGGAGACCAACCAAGCACTTTGGGGTGCACGTCGTGGGTAAACCACAAAATTGATGTTGAGATGCTCGCCACATCAAACAACGGTATTACCCGTACTCCCCGGTGATCGAGGCAGAGATGCATGCGCAAGTGAGAAAGCTACTTGACGCAGGTGTCGCAGGCATCGAACCATCAACTAGCCCGTGGTCAAGCCCGGTAGTCATGGTTAAGAAATCCGGTGGAGGATATCGTATGTGCATTGGCTTCAGAAAGGTCAATGCACAAATGAAATCCACGGATGGCTACCGATCGAGAAGGATGGATTCCGCTTTTCGGAAGATAACTAAGGCGAGGTACATTACCACACTGGACGTGAGTAATGCTTACCATCAAGTACCTTTAAATAAAGAATCTAAACCAATGACAGCATTCTCGGTACCTGGTATGGGACATTTCCAGTACACAAGGATGCCGTTTGGATTAGAAGACGCTGGAGCGGTATGCGTCGCTAAATACATACGGCAATGCCAAGTCTGCCAGCAATGCAAGGTGGAACAGAGAGCACCTGCAGGACTAATGGGCCGTCGTATAGTGGAACGGCCATGGCAATATGTCGCAGATGACATCATGGATCCGCTCCCAAAAACGAAGAAAGGATATGAATACATCTTGGTATTCCAAGATCTATTCACGAGATGGGTGGAAGTGATACCACTCCGCCGCGCCACGGTTAAAGCGATACTCGCAGAATTTGTCAGATGCATCTGTATCCTGTTTGGAACACCCGAGGTATTCCTTTCCGATAACGGGACAGAGTTCAAGAACCGACTGATCGACGGTTTCTTGACAGAAAGGGGGTTCGTCACGAGACGATTCCACCTTACCATCCGCAGGCTAACCCCGTTGAACGAGTTAACCGCAAGATGAAGCAGATGCTCATTGCTATCATCCAAGATGAGCATGATCATTGGGACGAACATCTCGAAGATGTCGTCTTCGCATTTAACAATTCGAAGAGTAGTGCAACCGGAATGACTCCAGCAGTCCTAATCTATGGCAGGCAACAGAAACCTCTGATGTCAACGTTTCGCCAGCAAGTGAACGCCTCACAGGAGCAATGTGAGGAAGAAGCGCTCGACAGTTGGGTTGAGCGCATAAATAAATTATCCGAAATGCTGTCAGTAGCAGCTGATAGTTCAGATAAAGAACGACATCGACAGGCACGCTACTACAATGCAGGCCGTCAAGACGTCCAATATAAAATTGGCGAAAAGGTTTGGAAGAGAAACAAAGTTCTCTCCAATGCAGCGAAAGGAGTAGCAGGAAAGCTAGCTCCGAAATTCGCAGGGCCGTACGAGGTTACGACCGTGCTTGGCAGGAATAGGTACGAATTACGTGACCAAGCAGGACGTGTGGTTGCGCCTGTTCACACTGAGCAGATGAAACCATACATCCCAGACGAAACCTTTCCAGAAGAAGACGACGACAGCTTAGTCGACGCCCAACCTCCGGTGATGATACCCACGACTCCATCAGCGAGCGCTGATGATAGCTTAGCTCAGGACGTTGCCGGTGGGCAAACGTCACAGGCTGAGAGCGCTCAGCCTACAGCTCAGGGCAATAGCAAGCGGGGTCGTCCCCGCAAAGCGGCGTACGTAGTCCAGCGACTGGGTGCTCCGGGAAAGCTCCCCGTAACTAATAATGTAACGGAAAAGCGCAAACCGGGGCGTCCGCCCGGTTCAAAAAAAGCGATAGTCATAGAACCGCGAACGGCGCTTCGTCCGAGAATGACGCGTGCGCAAAGCCAAGCTGCGAGCCGAGATTAATCCTCCGCTACGCGATAGAAGTCCTCGACCCCGAGGTCCGCACCCCAGCCCCGAGGAGAAGGAACGCCGGGAGGAGGGGAACAGCCAAAAGGCTCTCCCCTCCACTAACCAGAAAGAGGAGGAGGAGAGCAGCCAGGAGGCTCCCTCTTCCACTAATTAAGAAAAAGAGGAGGAGAACATCTCGGAGGCCCTCTCCTCCACGACCAAAACGGTCGACGAGCGGGAAGTCCCCGCCATCCCACTCGAGGGGAGCAGCTAGGCGGCCCTCCCCTCCGTGATTCCTGGGATACCGGAGGACAGACCTCCCATCTCCGTGTGCGAGGAGAACCGTCCGGAGGCGCTCTTCTCCACAATTGTGGACGTAAACGAGGGAGACCCGAGACCGTTCCTCCCGAAGAGGCCGTTGCGACGCCCGAAGGTGGCCGCCTTCATCGGGCTGGAGCCCGCAGGCGACGTCGAGGAGACACCACCGACGGCCGCAGCCGAGAGGAAGGAGCCCCCCCCCCCCCCCCCCCC
>UELU01143974.1:0-16462 GCA_900490025.1 Megastigmus dorsalis | reverse complement strand
CTTCTTGTGCAAAGAAGCAGGGGATGCGGGCCCAGACTGCAGACACGCCGCTGGGGCCGGAGACTGCAAAGTCTTCAGGCGAGCGCTCCAAGAGGCGAAGAGAAAACCGAGACGAAGGTAAACCTGCCTCGGAGGAGAACGAGAAGCCCGGACGGGTGAAGATACAGAGGACGATACGACTTAACAGACACGACAAACACGTAGAATCATAGACACGCCGGCCAGCCCGAAGTAATGTGCACAACAGTCCCGGGTCGGTTTGGTGAAGAGGGTGGATTTTACAGTTGCTGGCTCCTCGGCTGATTTATCAACCGCGGATCAAGGATCTGGGGGTTGGGTTTAGCTGGCCGGACGCTGACGGATGCCTCGGACGTGATGGCTCCCACCCATTCCGGCCCTGACTGACGGCAGTCTTCTGGCCGGCTCACGGGCGGGTGACGGCCCCGAACTCGATGTCTCTGACCTCGGGAGCGGGATCTGGAGCCTGTCTATGGTCGCGAAGCGATTTTTCCCTTTTTAACCACCATAAAAAAAAAAAAAAAAATAACTCCTCACTGCCCTGCCTTTATATAGATATACGAGTATGCTTCTCGCTGCTTTGCCAAGCCGCGCGGCCGTTGATGATTATTTGTCTGACTACGTGTTTTAAAATAGAAACTTATTTATTGCAATTCTTGCATATACATATAAATACATGATAATTTATTGTTTATTTAAAAATTTTTGATTATACTATAGTCAGAAATAGGGAGATTTTATATGTACTTGAAGATATTCTAGAGTGACAAGTATATTAAAAATATGTGCTCCACGCAAGTCGAAATTCCTTATTATAGACATAAAATATGGGCATGACATGATATTTGTTAATTATCGAAAAACAATCATCAACGTATCTTCCATATAAACAGATATCATTTTTTATTGAATTTAAAAAATTGGTTTCAAGTGCCTCCAGGGTGATATTTCCTCGTCTTTTCCCGCTTAAAAACATTATTTAAATAAGGTTTTATTGCTCTGTTTTTACATTATGGTTACATTATAGAGACAATTATATAATTTGTCTGTATTTTTGAGAAAATTAATAATAGAATCAAATCAATTAGTAACTGATGGCTGCGCGACAGAGATCCCATCGATCTTTCGCGAGCCGGAAGCTAGAATTTTCAAACGTAGGATTGATTTATCTACAATATTTATTCCAGTAGCTACAATTCTCTGGGTTCTCCGTTTTTTAGGCTAACGTATTCTTATTTTTTATTATACATCTTTACAGTTAGAGTGTCGATAAGGTAGTTAGGCTAGTTGGATGTTAGCCTAGGAGGTCTGCTCGCTCTCCCCAAAGATGTTCAGCAAGTCGAGCTCGCAGACTTCCTGCTATGTATGGTGTCTGTTTCTTGCATAACCTTTTGCGGTCCACGAGTCAGAGTTTTTGAACGTATGCTTGGTTTTATCTGCAATATTTATTGCGATTCGTAAAACATATTCTCCGTAACCGAAGGAATCATCATATTCTCGATTTTTTACCTGTGCATATCTCAATTCTGTACTGTTGTACAGCAAATGTTACAAATTTAAAGAACAATTGTTCTCTTCGAGTCTAAGTTTTCGAATCTAGGCTTCATTTTCCCAAGAATATCCACTGCTGCTGGTATCTGGGTAAAAATTTAATTTAAATAATCTAGAATTATCATCGGAGCGCTCAGTCAGTAAGATGGATACGCGATGGAAACATCTTTTTACGTGTATCATCAGTGATCCAACGGGATGTGGAAAAACCGTTTATGTTAAATGATTTCTTGACAGGCTTACAAGTATTTGTGATTGCAAGTTTGACAGAATATTATTTTATTACGCCGAGTGGCAGGAGGCTTATAGAACTGAACTTTTACTGCCCCGTTATTACACAAATAATCCAATGGAATTTCGTGAAGGTCTACCTCAGGTATCCGACTATTCTAACGATAACGAGAAGAAAAAATTAATAGTAATCGACGACTTGATGTGTGATTCGTCAAAAAATACTATACTTGATTTATTTACAAAGGATAGTCATTATAAAAATATCAGTGTTATATTCATTACGCAAAATCTTATTCACAAAGGCAGCGGCCAACGCGATATATCATTGAATGCGAATTATATTGTTATTTTTAAAAATCCGCGCGATCGTGCTCAGATACAGTATCTGGCTCATCAGGTCTATCCAGAGGATCCAAAATTCTTACAGGAGGCTTATCTCGACAGTACAGCCATGGCTCACGGTTATCTTTTATTGGATTTAAAACAGAATACAAAGGAGGAATTTCGTTTTTACTATGTCTATATACCAAAATATCATTCTAAATTTCGTTAAGTTAACTGTGTACTCGGTACGTATAGGCCAGTGTAAGAGTCACTATGGCTGTGAAAACATCGTTGATGTACTACGCAATTTTACGAAAAACTGTGTTGCTGTTTTAAATTCTCTTTGTCACGCGGATGGCCAGCAGCACTTAGCATTGATTCGCTCAGCCGATAAAAGTCTAATTCGTTGTATTTGTGAGTGCGCTCTTAAAGTTTTACAAGGTGTTTTTAAGTTCAAAAATTCTCAAAAAATCACGATTAAAAAAGTATAAAAATATTTTGCGCAAGCTCGTAACTAAAAAGAATAGAACAGTAGCTGCACCAGGGTGGCCTAGTAAGAAACGTATTATTCAGGGAGGCGGAGGTATTCTGACACTACTATTAGTACCTATTTTAGGAAAATTATTCTCAAAAATATTTGCACCTACCCAGTCGGAGTAACAAAAGCATAGAGCATGCGCGTAAAATGATCATTGTGCCTGAGGATGCTCACCAGCAGGGTACTTTTCAGTATTCGAATGCTACTAATCATCATCATCAGCAGCAGCAGCAGCTTAACACCAATTTTCGAAGAGGCAATACTTGATACTGTACCCAAAACATATAAGAGAAAGGGAATTTTATTGTTGAAACACTGAAAAACTGTAGATACTCACCGTTTGAAATGGGATAATTTAGAAACTGCCACACTGAATGACAAAGTAATACCACATTCATATATTGTAAAAAAAAGGAATGTAGAAGTTGCAGGCACCGAAACACCGATGAACTTGGTTGGTAATGAAACAGTGCTGAAACTTATACAAGGATTAAGACCAGTTGAACGTCGGGCCGCGAAGAGAAAAAGCTCAATAAATATAAATAATTTGGGTGAAGCATTATACACATTGCTGCCGCCGCTGAGAGCTCGACACAAGGCGATAAATCATACGCAAACAAAGTGGTTAAAGTTAACGAATTAGATAAGACTATTAGAATATAACATGTACGAGAAAAGATATTACGAGACTTCCGATAATGTCGGCTACGCCGGTGCACGTCATTTGATCAAAATTAATCAGATAGAGAAGAAAAGTGTATATAATTTGTTAAGTAATCAAAATGCTTATACATTATACCGACCACTACATCAAAGATTTTCGCGATTATATTACAATTTCACAAATATTGACGATTGTTGGGAAATGGACTTGTGCGACATGTAGACTCTCAAAAATTATATTAATGACTATTGTTACATTCTAGTTGTCATAGACATGCTCAGTAAGTACGCTTGGGTTGCAATGTTGCGTGATAAAAGCGCTTGCACCGTCGCAAGTGCATTCGAAAAGATATTAAAAAGATCAAATGCTCGCGTGCCTATAATGGTGCAAACGGATAAAGGAAATGAATTTATAGGATCACAGTTTCAAGATTTTCTTAAGAAACATAATATACAGTTTTGTGTAGCTCGAAATCCCAATATAAAAGTAGCAATAGTAGAGCGTTTAAATCGTGCACTTAAAGAACGTATGTATAGATATTTCACTCATAACGTTTTTGGCGTCGCTAAATCCGAATCCGTGGTCCATTGGACCCGGTCATGTCAGGGTCAAGGTCAGAGGAAGGTCAAATTTAGCAAATGTATCGTATAATTCAGGTGTTTCGTGTAGTAAGCTATATAATTTCGTTAAAACGCGCCATGAATTCCGTGTATTTTTTTCCCGCTGAAAACAAATCCGCAACCCGATTAACCTCTACACGTCAGAATTTTTGCCAACCTCAAGAAATACCTCAAAATCCGCCAAAACCATCAAATACATTGCTTTATCTGTAAAAATATCTCTAAAATCTCATAACCACTCAGTCCCACGACCCTTATATACCTCGGGACCTTACCTCAATAACCCCATTACCCAATAAAATCCGATTATCCCATAAACCGATAACTCCATAACCTAAGACACTCTGCTCTTCCTTACTCTTTTATCCTCAAATGACCTGTGAAGTGGATTGCGTTTCCTCTTTTTACTATTGTCAGTGTTCTCTCTTTTTAATGTTCAACAGTAGCCAGCCATCATATGGAATTCCATATTATGAGTTATGGAATTGCTACTTGCATGATTTACTCAGAATGTATGCCAGACATAAGTATCAACCGTAAAAAAGCATCTGGAATCGTCATCATTTTTTTTCTGTCACAAATGCAATACCCGGAAACTCAACACGAGCTTATATGCACTAAACAAAAATTAAGTGGTTACAGATAAAATATGCAGAAGTGTAAAGCAGAATAAAATCATCTATAAAGTGTAAAGATCGTGGAAAAGAAGATTATACCGTGAAAAAATAGTAAAGTAGGCAAAGAAGACATTGACGAAGAAAGTAGTGAAAATAATAAGGATGATGAAGATCAGGAAGAGTATGTACCGACAGAAAAAGGTACCACAATACGGATGTTCAATCAAGGTGATCTGAAGGATTTAGTCAGAGACCTTGCGCTGCCAAAGGATGGAGCAGAATTGGTAGCTTTAAGACTAAAAGAAAGAAATATGCTCTCCGAAGGAACGAAAGTTTCATTTTATCGTAATAGAGATGAGCCTTTCCGAAAATACTTTAGTGAAGAAGGAGACATGGTGTATTGCAATGATGTTTATGGTCTCATGAATGAGTTAAAATAGAATATATACGAACCCAATGATTGGATGCTATTCATAGATTCCTCTAAATGAAACCTCAAAGCAGTGTTATTACTTAATACAAATATGTATGCTCTTGTACCCCATTCGGTAACGCTTAAGGAAAAATATGAAAATATTGAGATGGTTTTGAATAAGATTAAATACACAGAACACAATTGGCAGATTTGTGGGGATCTTAAGATACTCACACCAATTCTGGATTAGCAATCTGGTTTCACGAAGTTTCCGTGATTCTGTGCCTGTGGGATAGTCGAGATCGCAGTAGTCATTATACTAGAAAAGATTGGTCAGCTCGAGTAACAATACTAACTAGATCTATGAATATCATAAACAAACCCTTGATTGAGCCTTCAAAGATTCTCCTTCCTCCTTTGCACATAAAACTTGATTTAATGAAACAATATGTAAAAGCTTTGGATAAGGAAGGACAATGTTTCACTTACTTGGTTAAACAATTTCCAGCTTTATCTAGTGCAAAATTGAAAGAAGGTATCTTTGATGGACCTCAAATTCGTAAGTTATTAAGAGATGAATCATTCGTTAACACAATGTCCGAGAAAGAACGAGCTGCATGGCTGAGCTTTAAAAGCGTAGTTCAAAATGTTTTGGGTAATCACAAGAGTGGAAACTATAGGGAATTGGTAGTCTAAATGCTCAAAAAGAATGAGAAATTGGGCTGTTTGATGAGTTACAAGTTGCATTTTCTCGATTCGCATCTTGATAACTTCCCACAAAATCTTGGGGGTTACAGCAAAGAACAAGGAGAACGCTTTCATCAAGATATGAAGGAAATGGAAAGACGTTATCAAGGTAGGTGGAATGCACATATGATGGCTGACTACTGTTGGACATTAAAAAGAGAGAACACTGACAATAGTAAAAAGCGAAAACGCAATCCACTTCACAGGTCATTTGAGAATAAAAGAGTAAGGAAGAGCAGATTGGATAATCGGATTTTATTGGGTAATGGGGTTATTGAGGTAAGGTCTTGAGGTATCTAAGGGTCGTAAAATTGAGTGGTTATGGGATTTTAGAGATAGTTTTACCGATAAAGCAATGTATTTGATGGTTTTGGTGGATTTTGAGGTATTTCTTGAGGTTAGAAAAAATTCTGACGTGTAGGGGTTAATCGGATTGCGGATTTGTTTTCAGCGGGAAAAAATACATGGAATTCATGGCGCGTTTTAACGAAATTATATAGTTTACTACACGAAACACCTGAATTATACGATACATTTTCTAAATTTGATCTTCTTCTGACCTTGACCCTGACGTGACTGGGTCAAATAGACCACGGATTGGGATTCAGCGATTCCAAAAACATTAAATTCACGTGGTCTGATCTACCGCGCAGGAAACTTAATTTTTGTGGGCCTGTGCTATTATTTAAATAAGAGGCCATCTAAACAAGAAACAAATTATCATTTATACTAGAGGCCATGCAAAGGACAATTAATATACTAAAGTACAACATTAAACATTCAATCCAAGTATAAAACTAACATTTTACCAAAATAATAATTTTTACTGTGTACAAACATTCTTATACACAGATGTTTAACTAGAAAAATCATTTTAAATTATATAACAATGTACCTTGAGGACACATAGTGTACAGAATGTATCCCTAAATATTATGCAGCTTCCCAAGGAATATTAAAAGAAAAAAGGAAGAAAAAAAATACAAATATACAAGAGAAACGGCTGACTTTTAAAAGTGAAAAGTAATATTATTTAATTAGAAATTATACTATAATAAATAAATTTTTCACTTATCCCGTCTTTGAGGTAAATAAATTTGTAAAAAGGTAGGATGGTATAATAATACAATCCCCCAAAAATATTCCTTTCGACAGTCAAAGACGACTATTAAAACAGTCATGAATTGAATATGACTAAAGAAAAGGGTCAGGTAAAGAAAAAACGTATAAACGTTTCTTTACGGTGCCGGCGTGAGTACAATACTCCAAGCCCCGCATAGACAGGATTTTTACGACCTTCATGCGCCTTAGTTGCGGAATTTGTGTTCCATAAATTGTATCAAAAAGAGGAGCACACGCTAATATATTTGGCAACGCTATTTTAGCGTAAATATTAACCAGACACATGAGATTAACGACCAGATAAGGACCATAACTAATCAACAAAAGCAGCATGAGCAATTTCACGAAGTAAAACCCCTTTCCCTTTAAAAATAAATACAATAAATCAAAAGATCCAATGGACAATACGGGGAGTATGTATACAACAAGGGTACACTCGAATAACATTTTGTGCACTTGTATAATACACGTCACTAGCACATAATAAAATTGACCTATGAAAAACAAGAAATATATAGAAAAAGAAAACAAAAGAGTAACAAATAGCTCTCACAATACTTCACTATATTTTTTTTCTTTCTCTCCATCATCAACGCATTTAAGATCAATAATATTTACCATATGAGGCGAAACAAGCGCAAGAGATTATTTTATAATATCTAAGTAATATTTAAGATTGGACAAATGACAAACTATTAAACATTTTCATAAAATATAGTATATGCATGTGTTAGGAAGAACAAGGAAATAAAAATATTAACCTAGAACAAATATACATAGTATATATAAATAATTTTACTAAAGTTTATCACGAAATAAAAGTCCTTGCAGTATGACGTGCGCAAGGGAATCGTAAGAGGAAAAATTCTTATAGTTAATTCCTCACAATCCCGGGCTGATAATCGAGGAAATCGCGCCGCTCGCAACAACAAATACGGATTGGAAAATCGTCCAACGTGTAGATTTTGAACCGCATTTTTCGCGAGGAAATAAACTTATAACGGTATGGCGAGAAATCATGCACAGATGTGCTACATTAAATAAAATATGCGTACACAAGGAACAGATGAAAACTATTTACGAACAAATAATATCCACAATACAAGACACGAAACGCATAGCAGAAGTGTTACAAGGACATAACAATGACAGCGTAACGCTTGCGGATCGGGAAAATCTCGAGACATTTATTCGGAACCTTAGACGAGAAATTGGAAGCAAAATTGAAAAGCTTAATCAAATTAACAAGTAACAATAAATAAATAAGCGCGAAGTCGCAAATTTATTAGCGAATCAGATGGAATTAGTAAACACCGAATTTAATCAAGTACATAGACAAATCATAAATATTGAGAAAATTATAAGTAAACTATCACAAAATACAGTCGGAAATATATAGCGAAAAAAAATCGACACAGCGGTAAACATATTAGCCGAGGGAGTCCTGTAATACGAATTAAACACAGCACTGATAATCGATGCAATTCTATTCGCAGCGCAAGGAGCCATACATCCACGTTACATTTCACCTAAATTAATAAAAAATTTAGTTAAGCAAGCCTTCTCAAACATAAACAAAAATACAACTATCTTAGAAATAATAAAAATAGCAGATTTATCTATTTTATTTTTAAACTTCCAGCTAATTTACTAGATCTCTATACCACCACTAGATTTCCAAACTTGTAAATTATGCAAAATTTCACCAATACCAATTAAACAGAGCATGTTAAATACAGTCGATACATTCGCATATATATGGCGAGAATCACCCTATATCGCAGTTATCGACTATAACACGTATATGCCTATCACATTAGACGCAATAAATAAATGTACAAAATTGGCGACCTTAATATCTGTAAGGAAACCGAGGTAATCAGAGGAATCCAAAAATACGTAATATGCGAATTAAAAATCCTTATAAAAAAAAACATAACAAATTTTTCAGATTGTAACGTTATATTAACAAAATTATATGACACATACTGGATGCGCTGCACATCCCAAACTAATGGATTTTTTCCACAATACAAAAAGAGAAAATATTTGCAGAATGCCACAAACAGAACAGATTTCGTTAGAAATAAACGGTATAGACATATTAAAATTGCACAATTTTTCATTATTAACTCGTACATTTATTTTCAAATTCATTATATTAAATAATGTCCAAAGTATAGAGTATTTTATCGTATCTTCTATTATTGCAGTTCTAAAACCATTTTTCACTACTGGAAGAATTTGTCTAAAATCTCCTCTCAAAACAATTAATTTTCTACCGAATAGATCTTCATTCATACATACATCTTGCAAAGTTTTATCTACAATTTCTAAAGCTATTCTTGGAATCATTGATGCTTCGTCCCAAATAATAAGATCTGATTTTCTTAATCATTTCTTATCAGATTCTATTTTTAAAAATGCTGATTCAAGAAAGTTAAATCTAAAGGTAATCTAAACGTTTTATGACTTGTCATACCTTTCGGTCATAAAATAAATGCAATTCCTGCCCATGCTATTGACAAAATTTTCAGTTTTATTAAACAAAAATTGATATGATAATTTACGTACGGTCCATAATATATTTTTCACCCCAGGAGAACGTATTCTGCTTTTTACGTTCACAGGGCACTCGATATGTAAATAGGTGGCATACGTGCTATTTGGCTAAATTAGCATGTAATGGAATCTCCTCGACTATATCTCCTGGACTGTATTAAATTCAATACAGCCTAGAAGGAATCATCCCGGCCGTGTTAGCAAAACAATCGTCATTTGCGGCTAACTTCGTGCAGCTGCGCGTTAGGTTATATTATGTAGTAGTACCAAAAACTTTTTAATTTAAAAAAATCCTCATACATCCTTTTCACGAATGAAAGCTTGTTTAAGCGCCATGGAAGAATCGGATGATGTTTATATCGTGGGATAATAAGGCCTCGGCTGCTCGCTATACTCATGAGCCTCTGACTTATTAGCCCATTCTGTACAAGCATCCTGCTCAAGCGTAATCGCGCGCGGCTCGCCCAAGATACATACATAACTATTAACCATTATGATACCTAAGAAATAATTAAATTGGCATTTTTTAAATATTTATTATCAATACATATTTTTCTGTACATTCAGTATATCGTTGAGCGTCATGGTAAAACGTTATTACCACAGTACCTTGGACTTTATCGATTAACAGTTGATGGAGTAGAACACTATGTAGTGGCTATCAGAAATGTTTTCTCAAATCACTTAACGATGCATAAAAAGTACGACCTAAAGGGCTCTACTGTAGACCGGGAAGCTTCAGATAAAGAAAAAGAAAAAGAACTACCTACTTACAAAGATAATGATTTTGTTAAAGAAAAGATGAAAATTTATATTGGAGATGACGCTAAATCTAAATTGATAGAAACTTTAACAGCAGATGTTGACGTAAGTATTCCTTCACGAATTTTTTTTCTTTTTTTCTTTGAATGTTATTAAAACTGTTCATTATTAACATTTCTATGTTTGTACATTTTTGAGTTTCCCGACTTATATGTAACACATACTAACACTCGAATGCCAGAATACTATCATCTTAACTTTTACGCTGTATATTTTTATACAATTTTTTCTGATAAATTTTAAAATGCCTGAAGTTAGATTCAATAAGCTTATAATTTAGTTTTGGGAAATGTAAATGACTATGATTTTTTTTAAATTCATATTTCAAATTAGATGTTACATAGGACACCTAGCTGTCATCTTCTCTGAATCTCCCCACTTGATCATGCGAAACTGCTTCTCAGCTGCACTGAAATACAGCAGGTATCCAAGCCTCTGAACCTCCATATTGGTTACGCGAAACTACCTTTGCGCTGTATTATATAATTTTATTGTTTTAAAGATGATTTTTCTATTTTAAAAGTACAAGTACCAAAGCCTCTGAATCTTCCTGTTGATCATGCGAAACTATTTCTCAACTGTACTACATGACTTCAATATTTCCAAGATGATTGTAAAAAAAGTACATTCAAGTGCTAAAGATTCTGAATGATTAAAATGATTAAACGAAACTACCACTCTATGACTTAAATAATTCTTTATAATGTTCTAAAATACATCTATTCATACATCTAAAATGTATCTCAAGTACTCCTAAAATATTAAGAAAGGACAAGAGAGTATGACCTTAAACATAACGATATCAAAAAAAATTTTTTAAATCTAAACTAATGAGATTGAAAAAAATCGGAGTCATACAAAAACAAAAAAAATGCAAATATCACATAAAAAGCCAAAAAGAACGCAAATATATAAAAAAGTAAATAACAAAAAATACATACTAGTATAAAAAAACGTATTTAACAAAAATTAAAGAAAACTTTTTTGAGTTAGTTTAAGCCTTCACCTTGTGAGTTCCCCGGTCGATAGACGCCTCACAATGATTTTACCATCAAATAGGACATTTTATCCTGAGGCCCCCGGTCGTTGAGTGCCTCAGAAAATTATTTATGTAATTTTCATAACATTTTCAGTATAAATTTTTGTTTTAAGAAAAGAGAAGAAAAGAAAGATCTTTTCATGCACCTTTAATTACTTATCGCATCATTTCTTTGCATATCCAGTTATTATTACATCTAAAATATTTTAAATATAATATTTTATTATCTCCTCACTTACGGCGAGCATAGCCGTGCTCGCTTTCTCTCTCTCTTGCTCTCATAGCAAGTATAGCAGCACGAGCACCCCCCAATCGCCTACTATACCATCTGATCGACTACTATGTCCGAGGCAAATACACGCTGCACTTAACTACACCACAACTTAATAAATATTAGAAATCCCATATTATATATAGTTTAATCACGATAGAATACCTTCTATACAAATTATCTTATTCTATGCTACATACATATTTTGAACGGATTTTCATAGAAATTAATAAACAATTAGAATCAAATTTTCAATAAACTATACCTTTCAAAATAACAAATCTAGAAATAACAAAACAACAAAGCGAAATACATCAAATTATAGGCACTTACAAAAACGTGAAAATTATTCGCCATCACAAAGTTTTTTTTTTTAAATGATTATTTACTTGAGATATATATATATATTTAATACATTTATGCACATGATTGCAAAATATTTTCTCTCCTAAACGCAATCGATTTTTTTCTCTCGAGTTTGGAAGCAACATATGCATACACATAACTATATATAAATTATTCTATAACGGGCAGCGGATTTTCAAGGAGCTAGCCGTTGGAGAATAGTATAGTAGATCCCTGTAATGTCGGCAAGGAATTGTCATTAGGATCTGATGCCGAGTCGAGGCCAGTGCTGCAATGGCCCAGTGGTTAGGGCGCTCGCCTCGTACTCTCGACGTCGGGGGTTCGACTCCCGAGCATCGCGTATTTTTATTCTCCTAAATCCTAAATCATACCCCGTTACATGGTGCCTAACTAAACGACCCACGATACGGATCGTGGTCTCGTGTATCGAACGATGTCCTCTTCCATCGTTCAAGGAATCCGTTTGGACACGAGGTTCACAGTTTTCAGAGAACTTTCCCACATCTTCTTCCTGTGAACATGCACCAAAGCCTATACTTTTATTTTTATGTGAATTTTCATCTAAATCAAATTTTTGTGAATTTTGGTCTAAATAAAATTTGTGTGAGTTGCTGTCTGAATCATTTTTATATTTTTATTTTTGCGAATTTGCTATCAAATTTTGTAATCTTATATTCTTATGGGAATTTTTGTCTAAATCATTTTTGTAATCTTATAAGTTTCTTGCACAAATTGTTAATTTAGTGATCTCTGTTTTTCCCTGTGTCAAGTCTTATAATATTATAAACAACGTTCTGTATTAGGAAAGTCATACCCTTTTTAGCATATCGTTTTTTTTGCGTAAACTTTCATAAGACTTACATACTCTAGCGTGCGTCTCTTTGTAAAACTAATGTTGGCGCTGTTAGCAGCCTGAGTAAAATAAGGAGTAAGAGTGTGTGTGAAGACCATTCGACACCGGGAGAATACGGAGAAATAAACAGAGCCTGGCAGGAGGAGTTAGTACGGGAAAGACAAGCAGAGAGAAAAAGGACAGAGGAGAAGAGGAAAAATAGGGATAGCCCTATCGAAAATATAGCAAGGTACCTGGTCTCGAATAAAAAGGACAGGAGAGAAAAAGAAAGAGAGGGAGAAGACCAAGAAGCAAAAAAGGAAGAAAAAATAGTAAAAGAAGAAGAACTAGAAGGGAAAGAGATGGAGAAGTTGTGGGATAGAATGGAGTTGAGACTGGAGGAGATGGAAGAAAAAAGGGACGTGAGAATGGTTGCGATGGAAGAAAAAATTAGTGAAGCGCTCGGGGGTTAGAATAAAAAATGGGAAGCAACAGAGAAGAGAGTTAGAGAGATAGAGTTGAAAACGAAGTAAATTATGGAGAAATGAAAGGAGAATTTGAGAAGATGGAAAAGGCAATAGAAAAGAAGCTTGAAAAGAGAGTATATGACGTGGCAAGAGAGAGGATGACTGAAAGGGCACCGGATGGGATGGAAGACGAGTGGAAAGAAAGAAGAGAGGAGGAGGAGAGGGAGTGGAAGGAGGGACAGGAAAGGCGGAAGGAGCAAGAAGCGAAGATAAAAAAAATTTGGAAGAGATGGACAAGGAGAGAAGAAGAAAAAATGTAATAATTACGGGAGTGGAAGAGATGAGGAATGAAAAGAGGTACGTACATAATTGGATAAATGAAAAGCTAAATATAGTAGTATAGGTGAGAAATACTCGGAGGATTAGAGAAAGGGGTGATATAATAGGGGTTGAGTGTGAAACGTGGGAAGGAAAAATGAACATAACACAGAGTAAATCGAAGTTAAAAGGAGCCAGAATCTACATTGACAACGACCTAACAGGGGGGAGGGGGAACGAATTCGTCTTACATTTTAAAGAAAGGTACTGGAATACTGCAATCCAGCGTAATAATAAGCGAAAGATCAAGTTTAATGAATATCGCCCAGGTGGCAAGATGAATAGATTAATTGCGCGACATATATATTTGGATTGGCAAAAGAGTTAGACATAGATTACGAGGAGCCTGAACTAATCGGTAAAATAATAGGGCACTTTGGTCGGGAAATCCGATTAAGCTTGATTTCACAGCAAATAAGAGGTCGGAGCGCGCGCAGAATCAAGCAAAAAATGAAAATTAAAATCAAAATAATAATGAAAATAACAGTCAAGACAAAGTCCCTTATAACCGAAACTTTTCAAGAAACGATAATAAGGGGGGTACTGAGACTAAACAAATTAATGCCTTACAAAAAGTGCGAATAAAAAATCATATTTCTATAATAACGCGGGGAACTTCAAAGGAAATAAACGGGAAGAATTACCGAAAACACGCTTAAACCAAATTTTAAACCATATAAAAGGGAAAATACCTATCGACTGGATGAAGAAATAAAGGTAGATCCATTAGAATTAAACGAAGAGGGCGACAAATTATTATTGGGAATTCATGAGGAGTCGGAAAACTAGTTTCAGTCGTGGATAGTAAAATTTCATGTAGTCCGAAATCATGCAAAAATAGCTTACAAATAGCAACCATATTTGAAGATCCGTGTGAAGAAATGAGGCACAATATTGAACAAAAAGGGCTAAACGTTAATATAATTAGATGTCCGCAAATTAAAATTCAGATTAAAGGAATTGAGGTAAATGCATTAATCGACACCGGGAGCGAGATAACGTGCATATCGGAAAGTGTTTATAATAGCAATATAGAAAAACTGCAAAATCAATCGAAACTACCTATAAGCGGGAAAATCCTAAAAGGGGCAACAGGATCAAAATCTGCGAGATTAAAAATGCAGATGTTATTAAAAACAAAAATCGGAAAGGCAGAAATAAACTTGGTATATATTATCGTCCCAAAATTAATAAATGAATGTATATTCGGATACGATACATTAAAATCTCTACAAATGTTAATCGACACTCGGTTTAACGAAATCAATTTAACAATTGGTAAAAAGACGAGAAAATTTCATATACAGGATGATACAATTCCATCGCATTTGGTATATACCATTTGATAGATCGCGAAATTCTAAGAATGACGTAACTTTCTAGTTTTTCGATTTGACAAGTAGTTTCCGAGATATTAATTGTTAAAAGTTTGTAAGATGAGCCAATCAGCGGGCAGCTACAGCGGGCAGCAGAAGCGGCGGAGAAACTTACAAATTTCTAATGCAAACAATAGAAAGTTGTGAAATCATGTGATAAATAGCCAAGTAACTTTATTTTTTAATTCGCAAAAGCACAATATAAATTTTAATTTTTCGTTCATTATATAATTTTATTAATACAAATGCTAAAGTTCATATTAATTTATAGAGGTCATCGATTACATCAGCATTAATCTGCTGAGTTTAAGGTCTATTTCCTTCAAGCTCAACATTTTTCTTGTTTACCATTAAGTTTATCAATGCTGGATAACAAATATATCTACCGCAGTCTCAATATAAGACCAAAATGAAATGAGTTTTAACTTGGGTTTCAATTCACATTTCTATTGAAAAATAAGACAGTTCAGAACTCGGCTGTAAAAGGCCATAACTAAGAGTCTGGTTGGATATGAGACAACTCACAAAAGCCCATTTTTCTTTCAACTTTGAAGAAGTTTATTTTTGCGATTTACATGGAAATTGTTTGAAAATATATTGAAATCGGATAAGGAATATTGACCAATTGTAACATAACATTTTAAATGAATATGCACAACATAAATAGAAAAAGAACTTCGTTTTAAAGTTGGGAGGAAATGGGCTTTTGTGTGCTGTCTCCTTCAGAAATAGATTGAGATGTCTCCTTTTTCAATTGGCTTCTAAATAATAAATTTTTTCCTCGTAACCGACTGTATTATGTAGACCACACGAGATATATCTGTAAATTAAAAAAAATGTACCCCATCAATATATACAAATTTACGATTACAGTTAATTAAAAAATTTTGTACTGCTATGTATGAAAAGTAAAGAATATATATACATCCGAGTGACGTTAGTCCACCGATAAATTGCCTGTAGACGGGCCACCAAGTATGCTCATAGTTATTTATTAAGATTAAAGATTTTTTATAAAATTGTGAACGTGTCATTCTGGGCGAGGCGCATTATATTCGCAACTGTCGCAGATAAATTCGATAGGGTCAGTTAAGTGTTTTATATATCATGGAACATCAAGGGACATAAGTGAAAAAAAATTATCCAAATTTGATGTTATAATAACTACATAAATTTGATTGCACAAGAGTATGAGCTTTATGTTGTACCCAAGAAGAATAATGATTCAAGGTTATTCAAGATAATAATTTATGATTACAGTAACATCTTTTATTTTATACTTAATAAAGGAGCATCCGATTTTTATGAATAGAGATGCCAGTTAAGTTATCGCTATTCTTAATAAGGCACCATACCCAAGTTAAAACTCATTTCATTTTGGTCTTATATTGAGACTGCGGTAGATATATTTGTTATCCAGCATTGATAAACTTAATGGTAAACAAGGAAAATGTTGAGCTTGAAGGAAATAGACCTTAAACTCAGCAGATTAATGCTGA
>UELU01143970.1:5212-22054 GCA_900490025.1 Megastigmus dorsalis | reverse complement strand
TCTATTAAAATATATTTTAATAGATTGTTTGAAATCTATTGTAAATTTTTTATGATGAACGTTTTCTAGTCAACGTTTGAATAGAACGTGGACGTTCAAGTTGTGTTTACTATTACAAAGCCCTGTAAATGTCCGTTAATTTTCTATATGAGATAATATTTTGATCTATATTCATAAGCATTGCTGACAAACATTTTCAACACTTTATTATCCACGGATTTTAGTTACGGAATTGAAAATCGAATAATGAGGTTGAGTTTTAACCCAAAAAGTGAACGGAAAATTCTTAAATTTTTGACTAACAGGTCTTAATCCCCTGGTTTAGTCTTCTCAAACGGACAAGAATATCCGTATGGGACCCTTAATTTACGATTTATGGACTTCAAAAAAATTGTATTACAATAGAAATTGAAGAAATTACTGCAGTGTTTTTTGCTGGTACTTTTGAATAATGACTGTAAATATGGATACTTTGTTCATGATAATTTGAATTTTTTACAATTCGGATATATATCTTCCTGTAGAGTTCATATATAGGAACTGAGTGCCTTAGGTTGCCATATCAGCTCTACACAAATGTATGGATGTATGAAAGTGGACTCAAAAGTAAGCAAAATAATGTTTATGCTATTCAGTATTGTAAAAAACTCGCAGAACGTTTACTGTTTAAAAATTATCTTACATAACCCAATTTCAAAGTCAAGATTGGTTAAAATTTTAAGATTTGCATAAGGTAAACGTACCGGTACTAGAACGCTTAGTGCCCAGTACTCGAGCAACGTAAACTGTAAAAGTTTGAGATTAAAATATTATTTTTAAATAAATATAAAAAATACTATTTTAGCTCATACTTATTTGTTTTTGTAGGTGTGCTTGTGAGGAACTCTCATTACCTGCGATCTGGCTCTCTCCAAATACCACTACCTTAATTTACTCCCCTGCCTGGATGCTTTCACTCCAGGCACAGCACGATAATTTCTTACACTTTCTCCGCTGTTATCATGATGGTTACGTATGCGCGAAATGATTAGCTGATTTTCTAAATTATCAATTGTAAATAGCTTGATAACTTTGCGTTCAATTGAAAAATGAGAAAGTTACATATGTCTTAGAATTGTTTCATCCATTCAATAGTTATTTTTGCGGAACAATGCTTAGAATATCTTGTATATAAATAGGAAGATGAAGTGCTTGAAAAAATATCTTGAAATTCTAAGTTGAATTTTTAATAAGATAATTAATTCTTATGTTCTAGATGCATAGTAACGTCAAACTGCAAGTAGCGGCTATATTTTGTGTATGTAATTTGGTATGGCGGGAAGAATCTGGAGCAGCGCAACGCCAATCGCGCTTAAAAGAATTAGGATTATATAGAATTTTACTACAATTACGGCATACAAAAGACACTCAACTATTTGATAAGTATGATATCATATCCATAAAAAATAATTTTTTTAATATTTCACTGATATAAAGTGTGTATGCAAAATTTAATCAGTTTCGTGTCTGGCCGACCGCAAATATAAAATCCACGAATCTAAGACTTCACATTCCAACGTAGAATTTGCTGTTCTATACTTTTAATACAAAATTATATGTGAAAGGTTGTAAGATTTGCTTACCTTAGAGCACAATGGTCCCAAATGGCATTTTAGCAGCATAGAATTTTGTATTAAATTTGAGAGAAAATGAAACCTTTACAACATTCCAATGGCTATACACGCATAGTATTTTATTTTGGACCCAAAATCAGCTTACCGTAAGGTTCAAAAGTAAAATTTGAATGGATTTACATAATTTTTTGTAGCTTAAAGGTATTTTTATTCCCTACAAATTGAGTGAGGAAAACTTTCAAAAAGTTTTGTTTTTATTTTATTAAACTTTTTTATTCAATTTTGTCATTTTTCACACTTTATCTTCAATACCTTTACTCAAAATTTTGTGTCTTTGAGTCTTCATCAATATTTGATTTTAGAACATTATGATAATGATCTTGAAAACTAGAAAAATAACATTACTTAAAAATGAAATTTTACTTTTTTTAAAGTATAATGATAAGAAATCAAAATAACCTTCATATAATCCTTGTCAATTATTTGTATCTCATTTCTTGATAATAGCTGAGCAATATATCTTAAAATGCAATAATCCGATGCTTCAGACTGCATCTTAAAGTTCAATCATTATAAAATCTCTAAAACAACTTTAAATCTGTTAAAGAATTGCAAAAAGTCAAAGTAACGCACGATTAACATTATTTATTATTTTATAGTAATATTATTGTATTTTATCCAAAAATTTCTACGGAGCACAAAAGAAACCATATTCACGGGATATAACGAGTGGAGAGGTAACACTGTACTTTAACAGGTAGTAGCGATGCTACACTGCTTTAGAGTCTAACTACTCCGTCCCCCTACCACACTGTGCACACTATCTCTCTCGAGGCTGCCTTTACAGCACGGTGCTTGACTCTTCTTCGCCTCTCCTATAACCTGTGTTGGAAATCGAGGATTTCACAACTGCACCCATAATTCTTCAGCGCGCACCGAGCAGTTGCATCATTCAACTACGTATATTACATTAAGTATACCCCAGCATGCAGATCTAAGAATTTACAAAAAATAAAACTCCATTCATAGATCGTAATGTGCTCCGTCCATCGGTAATATGTTTATAAAGTGTTCCATTTTATATATTGCAAAAAAATTGGTAATTTTCGAATATATAAATGACTATATCTCTTAAAATAAAGACTTTTAAGCATGATTTGAGTGCCAAAAATGTGCCCAGTGGCCAATGGAAAGTATATCTGTAGTTAAAAATTTAATATTAATAATTTTTTATTTAATGGAAAAAAATCAATTCTTGATATAGAAAATGTTCCCACGCGCAGCCAGCGCCTACTTGACACCTGGCCTCCGCCGAATTCGACTATCACGCGAGATAAGCATCTCCGACGATGGACTACAGTCAGTGCAATCTTCACTCAACTACTGGGTTAGAGAGAAAGAGAAAGCGAGCGAGAGCCAGAGAGTGGTCACAAGTATACCAAAGAGTAATTATTCGAAGTCCTGTGTAAAACGGTTTGCAAGCGGCAAGCCGTGTACGAGTGTGCGTGTGTGTGATTCGCGGCCATTTCCCGCATTTTGTCAGCCTTCTCGGTTCGCGGTTACTATTATATTAGTATGTCATCTTTGGTTATTTTTAATAGAGAATATACTCAATATTAAGAGAATCACATCGTTATCATTTCTACTAGATAAACCTAATTATTCCCTTTAATACCCGCGATTACCGCCACCTCCGCGGACACAGTAGAAAAGCGTTTCTACAGGGCATTAAATCTGAGCAGGAATTGAGAGCATTGCACGGTACTCGCAAGCAATATTTCTGAACAAAGGAAAACGAGACTCTTCAAGAAAGTCTCATGTTTGTAAACAAAAGCTGTTGGAGTATGCACAGTGTCAAATCATCGTTCGATTTTGACGCTCCAACGTGTATGCAGGTAGGAGTGAGAATGCAAGCCCGTTCTCACCGCGATAATAACAGCCCCGTTACAATATAATATATACATATATAATACAATAGATCATATTACTGTAAGTATATGTACTTACAATTTATATTTTTAATATAATTAAAGTCATTTATATTAAAGAAATTAATATTAATTAAATATTACTGTTTCTTAGTATATTTAAGAAAATGAATATTACTTCAGAAAAATCCATTTTTCTCTGGAAATCGCAAGTGATCGCAGACTTGCGATGTGTAGATTAAAAGTTGTTATAATACGCTTTAAAAATTTTCAAGGATTGACTTAAAGCAGGTTAAATCTTTTAATTGTTGCACTGTTAAACTTTAAATTTAACTTTGATTATTTCAATATAAATATATAAAAGTAAGCATGTATTTCTCTTACTAGAAATAATTAAAAAACATTTAATAAGCGAGAAAAAGAAAGTTTAATGTATGAAGAATATGATAGAATTTTTTTTGGAATTTTTGAAAGTGATATTTAGTTGCAGACATAGAAAATTATAAAGTAAAAAGTCATGTTAAAAAAAAATAAATTTGAAATTGTTAATTAACGCACTTCATAATAGTATTGTGCCTTGTATCAGGAAGTTTTTCACCAATTTATTGTTAGATTCATCTTATAATATATATATATATATAAACAAGTTTTCAATATTTAATCAGGTAAATGAGATAAAAAAAATTTCGACTTATGCGCGCTATTTGCTTCATTCTATCCCAATGTTCGGCGGTAATCGCGAGAAAATAAGGGAAATGTAGGAAGCTCTACTAGGGTAATATTTCTACTTGATGGGCCGCACAGTGTAGACCTCAATTTCATGCTCAGCCAGCGCAGTGCATCTGAGAATACGCCCTGGTGGCCTAATCAGGCCATTTAGCAACGGCTCCAGTTGCTCTCGCACCGCTGTTCCCACGTCAGCGAGTCCTATGGGAGACACAGCCGTTACTCTGTGTTCACTGAGTCCAGCTAGTTCAAGATCCAAATTCTTGTTCTCATTCTTGAAAAACAATTGATTCTTACAAGGATCCAATACTGCTTTGAACAATCGAGTAAAGTTCACTCCGACGTAACAGACTGTATCTAACTCTGGTAAGATAACAACTGTTACATCTTTTTGGATCCCTGCGATTTCGAATGGTAGACTAACATACTCACGCTGTTTAGAAGTATTTACTACTTCTGAACAACTTTCGTCGACCTCTCTAGCCGACTTAGAGATCTTTGACGCAATCGTAGGATACGCAGCAACCTCTACTGCCCACTTCTTCTTTCGTTTCCCGTCCTTTTTACTCTGGCAATCCTTTGCCAGATGCCCCGGCTTGTCCCACGTAAAACACTTCTTCAGTTTCCGGCTTTGTCTAGGGCTAGCTGCTGCTGCACGCTAAGCTTGCTCTGCCTTCGCTTCTTTGGGTCCAGGAGAGCTAGGTCGGCCCTTAGACTTGCGATAGCCCTATCGCTTCTTCAACCCTTCTGGAGACTTACACCGAGCCCGATGCTTGAACTGTTCTGTCAGAATCTTAACGTATTTGAGCAGCTCAGCGAAGGCCGTTGTCTCTAGTTGATGCTGGCCTACTGCTGCAACTTGATTATCAATCCCAGGGACTCCCGGCTTGGGCTTTTGAAGCTTTTGAGGCTTCTTATATGCCACTTCCGGCATAACCGTGTTCTGGGGCGACGGTGGAGGTTTGAACGCCTCACCTGCTGTGCGAATGAGCTCAGTTTACCGCTTCAGCTCCATTAATGACTCTATATCCCGTGCCTTGGCACGGCGCACCATACACTGTAGCTTAGGCAGCATATTTCGGTGGAAACCCATTGCGCCCCATACCTGAGGCGAGATGGGTTTTCGACGATGCAAAAAGTGCACTCTTTTAACTCTGTTATTTATGATACTTAACAATTTCTGTGACTTATAAAACTTATAGTATTAAACACTTGAGGAATTAATTAACTCTTTTATGGTATTTTTACAATTTTTGTAATTAATTTACTATTTTTAAAATATTCTTAACCCATATAGCCCCACAAAAAACCCATATCGCCCCATTCTCTCCTACCATAGTCTCAGTTTTCGTGAACGAAACACGCGAAAAACATGACTGTATTGGAATTTTTTTTATTTGCACGTTCCAAACTTCTTTTACCCTCCGGTCGGAAAACTGATACTTTTTAGTCCAGCTTTTCAGGTACAAAAAATGCGAAAATCGATCTTGTGTTAAAATAGAAGTTTTTCGTGGATTCAATTACGCGCATATTTAAAACCTGATCCAAAATCAAGTAAAACGAAGAAGAGGAAAATAAAAGACGCTAATTTTCTGTAACGTCGCGCACCTCTTCTAGCTAATTTTTTAACTTTACACGTTATATCATGATAAATGAACTTCCATGCTCGTTCCAACAGTAGGATCACAGATCAATATCGACGAAACTCGCTCACGGTAAAACCGGACCCAGTTCGCTCTCAAATGCGATCAATAAAAAAAATTGTATAAATGAGTACCGGGTCGAAATGCACAAATACATATTATATAAATAGCAAGTGTATTTCCTACCTGCAACAGGATGTAGATAAGGGAGTTATGCATAACAAATTCGAAGCAAAAAATACTCATATTCTTTTCAATACAAAAATAATGCAACTCTTTTTATTTAATAATTAATTGTTTAAAACATACTTTTGGTTTTTTAACATAATTCATAAAATATTCAAATAATCAAATAAGATTTTCACAAGTTAGACAAGAGACTTTTTATTTATTAGTTTAAATATAACAATTTAAAAATTGGTCAAATCCATATTATTATTTGTGTAATAGGTTTAATAATTTACCTGTTGTTTCGAATAATTTAAGAAAACAATATATTAACAATTAAAAAATGTAATAATAACAGTTACATTAAATACAAAATGTATCACTTTTAAGTCTGCGTTATTTATTTAGTTTTTATTATTAATTTTATAACGCGTTAAAATAAAAACAAGAACAAAATATGTTTCAATTTTTAAAATATAATTTATAAACTATTAAATGCACTTGGTTAAATTAATTGTAATAAATTCTCAGTTTCTTTAAATAACAATATTAAATAATTCATTTCCTAAAGTTTCTTATTTTTAATCAATCAATAATTGTAATATTTAAGATTTAAAACAATTATATAATAAGCATAGGGGGGTAACCAGGCAGAAGACACTATCCTCACTCCGTAGTACTTAGCATGTAAAGAAGAGCCAGAACTCCAGAGTATAAGTCGGCTGCAAAAGCTGCGAAAAGCTCGATCGCATTGCTCACTCACCTGCACTGTCAATATATTAAGTATTATTAAAACTTTACGATTTATACGAAAAGGTCATACACACATACACACACAGACTCGTGCGTTAATCCATTTAAAAATATTTAAGAGAATCCTGAGCTATTGGACGAAAGCCTAGGCTCGAAAAACCTAGCAAGGTTGTGCGTCACCTATAACCGACGTAACATTTCCTACAACGAGAAAGGCAAAGAGAAAACTCAAAGAAAGAAAATTTTTTGAAGAGAAAGAAAAAATAAAATAAAACAGTTGACACGTAATTCGAATATAACGTAAAAATTGTTAATTTTTTTATTGAAGAAAATGTTTAGTTCTTAAATGAGTCGTTTAGTTTTAGTTTACAAATCATTAAACTTTTGTTAATATTTTTCAGTATTAATAAAAGTTTTATAGAAAAAATAAATCTTTTTTGTATATAATGAACAATATTATTTTTTAAATTATTCCTTTAAATATTATTATATTAGATTATATTGTTTCTATCAACCTTTATATTTATGTAGACAGAGCGTTTTATTAAATTGAAGTTATCGTTATCGCGCCGGAGGCAGGGGAAAAAGTGGGCGTAACTTTAGAGCTACGGCAGAAGCACCGGAGAAGAAAAGCGCGCTTAACCTTCCCTGCTCTACTCTTTTAGTTCAAACCAGTCGCTCACTGCGTTGACCGAGTCCTCGGACAGAGAAGCGGCCGAGCGTTATAGGTATTGCATGTGTTTGTCGTCTGTCTTTTCTCACATGACATGCGTGACGCGCGCTTGTGTTGATCGTATACCCTGTATGAATGTAAATATTGTCTGATGTCTCTGAGGCGTCTCAGCGTATCGAAGCGCTATTCGCAAATACAAAATGGCGTGCTAATATCTAGTCGTATAAGGATTTAATGTTTTTTTTTTAATAATTGAAATCTAGACTTGGATATAAGCATTAAAATAATATTAAATTGAAATAAATTCACTAAATGAATCTGGTTCATTAGCCAAATTACTTTTTTTTATTCAGAAATCTGTGTTCTTGAAACGATTTCGGATTAAGAAAATGCAACTGCTTATTATTATTTAATGAATAAATATGAAGTAAATGCTAAGAAAAATATTAATTACTCAGAAATAAATAAATCATTATTTTCCGTTTGCATTGTGTCGATCCCTTTATTAGAATTCCTTATTTTGTTCCCCTACTTATTGAACTATTTAATTATAATAATAATGAGCTCGTTTAATCACTAACTCATTTTACATGTGCTACTTTGTTTTTGAAACCAGTTTCGCCACGCGCTCAAAGACGGTGTTAACTTTATTTATTAGATCATATGAAAATATTAATCTTAATTAATATTTTTGCGAACTTCAATAATCTTAATGTAGATTCTTTTAGTTATAAAATTTTAGCGTCTATGTCGTATATATATTTATATAAGTGGATCGAAATATCCCAGAAAACTTCGGAGTGTAACGCAAGTTTCTGGGACGACTTTTTTTGGTAAAATTACTTTTTCAGTAATGTTTTCGTATTTTAATACACAATAGTGACCGGAAACAGAAGCGGGCGCCGCAGGCGAACATCAGTGGTGTCGGGGGTTGTAGAGTTTTAGTTTATTATACAATTGATAAAAATTTATATATCCCAGAAACCAAGAAAATCCCAGAACTTGCGTTGTATAATACATATATTGGAGGGGGCGCTGCTAGCAGTGCAAACGAGTAGACGTATGTACGAGAGTGTCTGATTAACGTAAAGAAATGACGTGGAAGGAAAAAACGAAAAAAAATAAGAGAGTGAGGTAGAGGAAGAAGAAAAAAAGAGTAAAATAGTGACTGGAAAGAACAAGGACAGGGGGGAGAAAGGTAAAGGAAGAAGGCGTACGAAAGAAACCCGCAGCGTCGTGAGTGAGAGAGGGAGAGGAAGAATCGGGCATAGAGAATGCGGAGAGTGGAGAAAGCGTGCGAACAAGTGAAAGTGAACACATCAAGTATTGTGTGGAGGAGTAAGAGTGTGAGTGAAGACCACTCAACGAGACTTTTTAGGAGAGTTAGAAATTAAAAGATAAGCAGAGAGAAAGAGGGTAGAAGGGGAGAGGAAAACAAGGGATAGCCCAAACGAAAACATATCAAAGTTCCTAGTTCCTACCAAAAAGGACAAGAGAGAAATAGCAAAAGAAGACATAGAAGGCAAAGAGGAGGAGAAAGAAGGAAAAGAAGAAGGAATCGAAGAGATGGAGAAGTACATAGAAATTTTGGAGGAGATGGAAAAAAGAAGAGAGGCGAGGGCAGAAGAAATGGAAAAAAAGAAGAGAGGCGAGGATAGAAGAGAAAGAAAAAAAACGCAGAAGAGAGAAAAAAAGCAAACAAGTAGAGAGAGAGAAATTCAGCAAAACTCTGAGGGAATGGAACGAGAGATGGAAACTAACAGAGAGGAAAGTTATGGAGATAGAGGAGATTCGATGGGAAACATAAAAGAGATAAAAAGGAAGATAGTGAAGATTGGAAATGCGATAGACAAGAGACTAGAAGAGAAAGTATATGAAGTGGCAAGAGAGATAATGACAGAAGGAGCGATCGGTGGGAACGCGGGGGAGTGGAAAGAAAGAAGAGAGGAAAAAGTGAAGGAAAGGAAGAGAGAACTGGACAAGGAGAGAAGAAGAAAAAGCATAATAATTATGGGAGTGGAAGGGATGAGGAGGGAAAAGACGTAGGTACAGAATGGTTAAATGAAAAGTTTAACATAACAGTAGAGGTGAGAAGCACTTGGAGGATTGGCGTAAGGGGGGGTGGGGGTGAAATAGGTATAGAGTGTGAGACGTGGTAGGGAAAAGTAAAAGTAATTCAGAGCAAAACTAAGTTGAAAGGAACCACAATATACATAGATAATGATTTAACATGGGTGGAAAGAAAAATGAAACAGGAAATGAGAAAAAATGCAGGGCGGAGAGAGGAAGGGGGAAACAGGTGAGGAATAGCTTTAATAAAATGTGGATAAACGGGAAGCTATGGAAGTGGGACGAAGGGGAAACAAGTTCTTTCCAGAAGGAGAGGGGGAGATGGAAGAGTAGAAGAGAGAGAAGGAAGGAAAATAGGGAGGTCAGAACTTTAGCATGGAATGCAGCAGGTTTAAAAAACACAGAGGAAGAAGAATGGGAAATGATAAAAGAACACGATATAATAGGAATCATGGAGACATGGTTAGAAGAATAAGAGGAAGGAATGATGAGGAACAAACTGAAAGACTGCGACCTGATAGTGGAAGGAGCAAGTAGAAGAAAGAAGAGGGAAAGGGCAATAGGTGGAATTATCTTAGGAATAAAAAAAGCGTAGGAATATGGGAGAGCGAAAGAGAATGATAAAAAAGATGACAAAATGAAGAAGTAATAATGAGAGATGTGAAGCTGGGGGGGGGGAATGGGTAGTGGGGGTAGTGTACTTGAGAGAAAAAAGAAGAGAGGTATGTATATGAAGAAGGAAAAGATTGAAACAATGGAGAGGAAAACCGCATAAAGTATGTAACAAACAGAGTGAAGAAGGTGATGGGGAAAGTATGGAGCGTGGGGAAAAGAAGAATCCAAATAGATTGGAACAGAAGGATGAGAATATTCGATGCAGTGATAGTAAGCATGATTATGTACGGAGCAGAAATGTGGGGATGGAAGGAAAGAGGGTAGGTGGCAAGGATACATGAAAGGTTCATGAGATGGACCTTAGAAATAAATACTAGAATATCAGGACACGTAATAAGATGGGAAACGAAAAGAGATAAGATAAAAATAAAACCGGGAATAAGAGCGATGAAGTACGAAGATAAAATAAAAAAAGGAAGAAAGAGGAACGATAAGAGGGGAATGCATGGCTATGATGCTAAGAGGAGAAGAAAAATCAACGATGGAAAAGAAGAGGAAAAAATTCTTCGAGGAAAAAGGATGGGCAATAGAGGTAGCGAACACCAAGATTATAGAGGTAGAAGGATGGTAGGCAGAGAGATAGAGATAGAAGAGAGACACAGAGATATAGAGTGGCAGAACACGAAGGCGGAAATTGAAAAATCTAAATTTGCAAAAGAATTTGGGAAATGGATGATTGAGGAACAAGTAAGGGTACATAAGGCGTATTTAGCAGGGACAGGTAGCAGCAGAGGAAAAGATTTCACCACAGTAGCAAAATACAGGCTAGGAGGAGATGGAAACGGGAGCAAGTACTGGCTGCAAGAAGTAAAGAGGAATTGCAGACTATGTGGGAAAGAGGAGGAAACAATGGAACATGTGGTCAAGTTATGTGAGTTTACAGGAAATAAAAAGAGAAGCTGGGAAAAGATATGGAAAGAAGAAGAAAAAAATAGAGCAACGATGTACGGTATAGAATGGAAAAGAAGAAGAAAAAAAGAAAAACCAAGAAAGGAGAGAGAGAAGATAAGACTCAGCGAGGTAAAGGAGACAGAGCTAGAAGCAACGGTGAGAAACCGGAACGCAAGAAGAGGAGCGGAACAGACGGAGGATAAGAAAAATAAGAACCGAGAAGGCAGTCTAGCAGCACTACATAGTCTATGGCCATAAAAGAAAGAAAGAAATGAGTCAAAAGAGGTTAACAACTAATCGAAAACAAACACGAGCACGAAAGTAGACAGAAGGAAAAATAAGCAAAGAAATAAGTGGAAAAAATAAAATGGATAAGATAAAGAAAAAAGAATAATGGGAGGCAAAAAAGGTTGGGAAAGTGAGATGGAAAAGATGAAAAAGGAGATGAAAAGAATGAAAGTGGAGGAGCAGAAAAGAGATGAAGAATGGAAGGGTGGAAGGAGGCATTTTCAAAGGTTAGAGTTGAACTGAAGGAAATAATAGACAGCTCGAAGAAAAGGGACGAGGAGATTGAGAAAATAAAGAACAAAATTGCAACGATGGAGCTGAATAATATTATTAATAACGTTATTAATAACGTTTAGGTATAAAATAATTTTTCAGACATTACAAAAAACTCTCCAAATATTAATAATAATTGATTTTAAAAGGTTAAGACGAGTATTTTAAAATGCAATTTTTAGAATTTCCTTTTAACATTTTTTTTCCATGAATTTTTTTCAAGCGTTATCGAACTTTTGAGCGGTACTGTATAAACAAATGTAAATACTATGTAAATCAAAATGATAAAAAATAAAGAATTTATTATTATACATATATATATACATGGCAATGGCGTGGAACCCGTTTAAATTCCCCGCGTGAACGGAACAGCGCGAATAAAATAGCGCGCCCTCAACACGAAGAATGGAGAAGAAGGACGAGGCGAAGCGGCGCCATATTGTTCTTCTCTTCCGTTGGAACGCCACGTGTTGTGATCGCTCCCGCATGGGCCAAGTTTTTGCGTTCAACCGACAAGTGTGTGTAGCTGCACTGGTGGATGCGTGAAGTCCCCTACTATCTCCTCCTATCCAGTCATCCAGGGGCGAAGCCAGCCACCGAGGTAGCCAAGGGAGAGCGCGTGCAGCAACCCGACGCGAGCGAGCAGCAACTGGAGAGAGAGAGGGATAGAGAGAGATAGATAGATAGATAGATAGATAGATAGATATTCGTTTATTTGTATATAAACACAAAATTGATTGTTAATCAGTAAACATATGGTTTTACAGTATATAAAAGACAGTCTTCATTTTTCGCTACTCTATATAAATATTACACTTTGTTACTATCTACGATATCACAGTATATTTTAAAAATTTTAATACAAAAAATCAGTCTTAGACAAAAATCAGTCAATACAAAAATCAGTCTTAAAAATATTTAACAGGTAATATCACAGAGCGTCTTATCTTAAAATACAAACAAACAAGGTAAATCGAGCGGTCAATATCTATCAGTCAATTGTATTCTAAAATGTAACATTCACGCATTGCACAAATGTACATATTCACACTAATAAATACACTCACGCAATTAAAACGATTTATAGGGGACAAAACAAAAGAAGTTAACATAAAGAAAACCTATCCGTTTGTCCCCTGTGTGGATGTAAGTCTATATTGCAACGAGGGAATTTATTTAGGCGTGGAAGCGGCCTAGTAATTTTCCTGCGTATACAAGCAGAAGGCAAATAATAAAAAATGCCGTCAGCTTGCCATCAAAGTTCTGGCAGCTGACTTTAATTATATTTTTAATACTTATCTGCATAGGCAGATTTGAACTAAGGGCGCCAGGCACTGTTTTATGAAATTAAAAGATACGTTAATTTAGCGTTCGAGCAGTGCCGCTCAGTTAATTGATTTTACTTTAATGCTTCTAAAAATTATCTAAGCTCGACTAGTCAGAGGCAGAGTCGTGAGGTCGGACGGCTTCAGAGACGCTCGACCCTTGGTCTGAGTTTCGGGTTACGGACAGCATACACACACATAAATAAATATATCATAGATTAACAAAAATAGAAAAATAATAAATACGTTGACACCTTCTTTTAAATTTAAATTTAACAATTTCTGTCCTTTAATAGGCAATCAAGTGTCATACAAAATCAAATAACAATATTTACGACGAGCGCAATCTAAAGAAGCGTGTCGAAGGCACGCTATACAATAAAGTGGCTCGACAGTTTAATTCTCTTTTAACACAAACAAATTACAATTAATTCCAATCTTTGCCTAGAAGAGGCACGCAAATCGCTCTCGTAAAAATTGAGTCGCTTGGCTCACCATATGCTGCGCTGCTCCACCTCCCTCGAGCGTACAAAAGGAACGCGAGCAAACAGAAATTTATCTATTCGAAGATACTAAAAACGCGCGTGACGCAAGGCACTCTAGCGCTAACGTACGAGCCTCAACGTAGGCAGAAAAACAAATAATTTAATGAATTGAATCGGATGAAATCTAATTACACGCGTTTGGCAATTCCTACCGTGTTGTAGCTTTTGCTCGTACCACCGAGATATTAAACAGGCACCGGGCCTGGAAAAGCGAGGCATTGCAACAACAAATTTCTAAACAACAATTCAATTTAATAACGCAACAAAAATATAAAGCGAACGAGCGCTGCCAGTATAAAGGCATGGGCGCTTAGACACTTCGCGAATCGAATTTTCACGCGATATAATCTACAACTACGCGGCGCGAAAGTCGGGTTGAAGAGATGTCCCTCGATGAGCAGCCAGTAGAGAAGTCCTCGAGGCAAGCGTCGCCGAGTCCGTCGAGGCATCCGACGCGCTCTCGTCGCGTCGCTCTCTGAATGGTGCGCTGTAGAACATCGGAATGCTGTTGTTCTTCGCATTGTTCTCTCTCCCTCCAACGTCCTCTTCCCTTTCCCTGTAAAACTATCTACACGTCACAATATATATATATATATATATATATACACATGGCGCACTGAGACCACAGGCCCTGTCTCTGGATGACTAGGGATCGAGCTCGAGGATATGTTTAATAATAGCCTTCTTGAATCCGTACAAAGATGGAAGGTTGCGCAGATTTAGGAGAGAATTCCAATATACTCTTGGCACCCAGAGTTCTTGTGCATCACCCCTGCTAGTGCACCTGGACTGGTGTTTACTGAAAATGACGCTAAATAACTTGGTTCATTGAGAGATAGAGAGAGATAGAGAGAGATAGAGCGAGAGAAAGTCGAGCCCCGACACTCGCACCGTCTCAGTAAATGCGCACTGGCCGATGGTGCCGTGGATTAAACAGGTTACTCGGCGAAGAGTAACCTGCGGGAAGCGAGCGGCGTGGGAGCTTGTAAGCCGCTAGTCGAACCTCGGGGTAGCTCCGTAAAATCGCGTGCGAAGTCGGCCCGTTCGACGGTTTAATTTATATTTGAATTTATATACTTGCGTTACACTCCGAAGTTTTCTGGGATATCCTAGAAGCTTAGAGATATCCCAGAAACTTGCGATGCATAATAAAAACGTCCCGGAAACTTTCGATCCATTTATATTATTTATCCCAGAAACTAACAATGCATACTAAAAATTTTCCCAGAAATACCAGAATTTGACTATATATATATATGCATGTAAAGATAGTTTCCGGGATTTGTAAAGAATTTTATACAACGGTAGATTATGTTTTGTTTCAAATTTTCTAAATTGTATAATAACCTAATACCCCACAACCCCCGACTCCAATGATGTTCGCCTGCGGCGCCCGCTTCCGTTTCCAGTCATATTCTGTCATAAAACACATCAAAAGTTACTAAGAAAAATAATATTTCTGCAAGTGTGATAGACACCTTAATAGTATCGGAATCCACCATTACATACATACGTGTTCCGGGACAGCCCGGAATCATCCAATTTTGGTACGTAACCGATATGGACAGATATATGTATATATTATAACTGGGGAATTTGACTGAGTGTGGGAGCGACTCGGTAGCTTCCCCGCGTGTATAACTTGGAGGCAAATTACGGTTGATTTACTGTCCAAATTTTAATAAATTATGTTATTTACAGTTTTAATAATTATCTGCGTAGGCAGAGTGAATCAGGGCGCCAGGCACTGTATTTTTAGATTTATGGAAATAAATGACTCTAAATTTGAGCAGTGCCACTCGATTAATTGATTTGAATAAAATTCTATTTTCTTAATTATGTGCGACTAGCCAGAGCGCGACTTCGAGCTGAGTTTCGGGTTGTGGACAGACACGTACACACACATGCAACAATATCAAATAATAAATATAAATAAGTTCACACTCTACAAATTGGAGTTGATCTTAATAATTTGTGTCCTTTAATAGGCAAATAAATATTTACAATAGACCTCTGAGAGGCATGCTATTTTCAATGTAAGAGATAAAATATAATCTAAGAGTCTAGCGGAATATTTCAAGAGCCTGTCGCAGTAGGCACGCTATTTATTTAAATGACTCTATTACAAGTTGATTTTACATGAAATAAGAATTTATATAATTGCCTTGAAGAGGCACGCAATACGCCTTACAATATTTTTGAGTCGCTTGGCTCACTAAATTATGCATTGCTCCACCTCAAATCTCGAGCGTACGGATACGTGCGCGAGAAAATTAATTAACAAGAAAAACTACAAACGCGCGAGAACGAAGGTACTCTAGCGCAGAGTTAAAGCCACAAAGTAGGCGCAAATTATAAATTGAATTTAAATAAAAATCTGTAAAACCGCGTGAGGCAAATCCTACCCTTTTGTAGCTCCTGCTCGTATCGAAACGATTTTAATCAGGCATCGGGCCCGGATAAGCGAGGCAGTAAATTTACAATATTTAAAAATATAATTTAATAATTTATAAATCTAAACGAACGAGCGCTGCCAATAAAAAGGCACGGGCGCTATCACTGTTCACGAAGTGAACTTTTACGCGATATAGAAGATCGCAACTACGCGGCGCCGAAGAGTCCGGAGAGGGCCGTTCGGCAGCCAGGAGAGAAGTCGCCGAGGCAAGCGTCGCCGAGTTCGTCGAGGCCCGCGACATCCTTCGCGCTGCTGTCACGTCGCTCGCTGATTAGTTCGCTCTAGTTCGGCTCCACATCGGAATGTTGTTGTGTCTAGCATCCTTCTCTCTCGCTCTAATGTCCTTTTCTCTTGCTGCTGTAAGCACAGGCACTACAAGTATTGTAACGGGTCTGTTCCACCTAAAATAAAAATAACAAAAATTAATATATTGAAACTAAATTTGCATATATAATTAATAGCAATTTTTAATTTTGAATAAGTAAAAGTAATTTAAATAAAATATTCCATCCACTTCGGAATATATATATATATATATATGGAGTATGAAACCTGAAACAAAGAAAATCAGTATTAAAATAAAATTAATTAATATATTTAAATTTGATTATATATATATCTGTAATATTAATAAAAACTTTGTCATTACCTATAATTTGAACGAGAAAAACAAAAGAAGATTTGAATCAGCGCGCCACAGCCTGCGTCAAGGAACGGGTCAGGTAACCGACATAGGACAAGCAGATATTAGCAATTTCAAAACTTCGCGCCATGCGCAGAGAAGTAAAATGAGGCAGCATCAGCGCAGGATGAACA
>UELU01143960.1:0-26401 GCA_900490025.1 Megastigmus dorsalis | reverse complement strand
GTGCACCTGTATTTGGGATTTGCATAATTTTACCTATTTATTTAGTTATTATTAATTATTCATATCCGATCGGTAAAACAGTTTGAGTGGTAACTGTAGGACTTTGACAACCCCTTAAGTCAAGTAGTAAAACTAGAAACAAAGCAGAACAATTGCCAAAAATGTATAAAACTGTAAGTGGAAAAAGCTGTATAATTAAAGCGATAAAGTTCTTTAATATATTGCCAAATGAGCTTAAAACTTTAGATATAGATAAAAAATCGTCTTGTTATATGCTATAGTAGAGTGGATTAGGAAAAACGGTTGATAGGAATTGAAATTGAATTAGTATAAATATCTAATTAAAATTTCCATTTTTGACTGATAATTAAATTAATAATTAAATTAATTATTGAATAAAAATATAAATAATGTTATAAATTGAAAATATATACGAAATGTTATGACAAAATTGTCTTCTCGTTCTAAGATTTAGATTTTAAGTAGGTTTAGGTCTGTAAGTGTTTTGCGCTATCTCTGTTTTGTTTAAACGGAGAAAGTCGTAAATCACTTATCAAAGATTTAGCTTTTTAGTTTTTTTTTAGTTTTTAAGTATTTATATATGCCGGACCAGCGAACAGGAATTTGTTTTCCTCTGCTGGATTACCTTTTGTAATGTAATGTACTTACTCTGGTTAAATAAATAAATAAATAAATTCATCTACCAAAAGCCCACGGATGTCTTACTAAAAGTAAGTTTCAATACACGATGATTCGGCAACTAATACAAATCTATTGCTTAAATCATAAAAGCCAACAAGTTATCGTTGTTAGCGAGCCGAAAGCAGTCGGAAAAGTTCAGCAGCCATAAAAGACCATAATCCCACTTAACGCGAAGGTCTTTCTGGAAAACGCTGGCCAATATAAAGTCCACTACTGCCATGTTCTGAAAAGAGCCGCGCAAATAACACGTCACTCGCTCGCTCAACAAGCCGAAGAACACAATCACCCAAAGAGCCGAAACTAGTCTGCACAAGAAAAGCACACGGGCTCGGTATACCTATAAACAAGTCCATAAGGATGGAGAGAAAAGAGTGTCCTGCTGCGCAGAGCGGTAGCTGGTCGGGAAAGGGCAAACATCTATCCGTCTGGTAGTCTTGCAAGACGAGGTGACGCATGCATGCATCCATGGATATACGCGTGCGCTGAATCAGCCTCTCCTCCTTTCTCGCACGCCCCCAATTCATCCCCGCCGCTCTCGGATTCGACCAACCGCAAACCGATCAATGGGGAGGGCTCCTGTATATATATTCGCCGTGGCAACTCGTGCGCTCTCAGCCTGACTCATAATATCTATATATATATACGCCTATTTTTGGATTGTGATTTGTACAGCGCTTGCGGTGACTTGCCTAGGATGTGCACTTTTCTCTGATTTTTTATGAACATATTTGTACCTAGAATTATGGCAGTTTATAATGAATAGGAATGTTATAAAATATCAGTTTGTTTGTGGTCACATTAATTCATTTAAATGTAATGTTGTACATGTTGTTTGCACGCATTGCGTTATTTGAAGATATAACACGCAAATTAAAAGTTAATATAGAATTAAAGTAGACACAATACTAATTGAACATTTTCAACTATGTGCGCTATAGTTGGTGTATTTCTTATGCACATCGAATACTTTTGCATATCAAAGAAAAATTACGGTTTTTATAATTAGCGCGATGGCAATAACTATACATTCAATTTGATTCAAAAGAGTGTTACAATATTAAAAAAAAAAATTTGAGTACCTACTAATGTTTGATTTATTCGAAAAATTTCGTCGATGCATAAAAAAAATTGAAAATCGTAAAATAATTGTTTACAAATCTTACTTTATTATAAGTAAAATTGTATGATTTTATCCGTGTATAAATAAAACCAAAACAAATCAAATCCAACTTATTGTTTTCGTATATACAGGTCTCGTCTTTCACTTAAGGCAATAAAAATTAACAAATAAATAATTTATATTATTTAAAATAACTATTTCCATAAAAACGAGCAACAGAAGCAGTTTTTGATCGCTTTATTTTAACTTGTGATATAATAGTTTTCTGATAAATAAAAGACTCTGTTGCCGATGAAACTTTGACTTTGTATAATATAAATAGTTGCAAAAAGGAATAAATACGAAATCAGTGTGAATTATGTGTGTGTGCATGTGATATGTGAGCGCGTGCGCATGTGCTTATGCGTGTGTGTGCGCATGCGCATGGGCGTTTTTGTGTGCGTGTGTGTGGGTGAGCAGACGTATATGATTTTGTGTTTTCGCAATACCCGTCGAACACACGATCATATCATATTAAGATTGGTTTTGCTGTTTTCTCTACTTTTCGGTCCAGTAGTCGGGATGTACCAGTACCTGAGTATCCCTATTACTAATTGTTATGTACTTAACAGCTTGGCTTAAAATTAAAGTCATATCTTTCAAGAATAAAACGCATTTATATAAGTAGTCCGTACATAACTATGTGGGAATGATTCTTTAGCGTCCAGGTACGAGACCGTCTATTTTATATATAATTATACATATTCTGAAAGCGCATGAAGTTGTCTTTTATTTAAATTCATATATTCAACTTCTTTTTATCAACATTCGTTAACCCAATACAATACTCTAAATGTTAGTAATTTGATTGATATTTTCTTTTTCAAAAAGTTAAAAAAAACTTAGAAGTGATGAAAAATTTCCACATCTAGTTTTTGATATATTTCAACACAATTTTGGTTCTTTAAAATTATAGTGTGTGTATGTGTGCGCACGCATACTTATGCAAATGCGTAAGCGATCCGAATCGTTATACCTTTCAAAAACTTTGATATCTTTTTACGAAATTTGATATACGCTATAGTTTAAATTGTCTTAGAACTGATTAGATTTTGGAGTCGATTCTATTTTATTAATTTGCGACTATACCGTAAATTGGTAGTTTTAGCAATATTAACATTTTGATAATCTTTTTTTTTTTAATTTGGTATAATATTTGTGATTTAAAATTCAATATTGAAGAAAAGTGTGTCTCTTTGAGAAAGCAGACTGCTAAAGGCACTATAGCAATAGTGTAATTTACTCAGTGTTCAAAACTTCGTCCGTCCAAAAAAGATTTCGCAGCAAGCATTTCAATAACGTTCACAAGTACCCAGCAATAAAAGTGACTACATTTTCCTCCAGAACGCTTGTTTCCAAAAAAAAAGAGAGAGAGGCGTGAATTACGTACACGACGCAAACGCATTACGCTCTGGTTTTATAGCTGAAAAATCCAAATGTGTACCATTATTAGATCGCTTATAGCGGAGTCAAAATGGCGGCTGCAGGTTACAGAGAGAGAGAGCTCTAGTCGCTCGCTCTCTCTCTCTCTTGCTGCTGCTGCTGCACATGCGACGCGATGGCACCGGATGGCATATAAGCTTCTCATGTATATATATATAACAAGAGCAACGGCGGCGTCGGCGTCGGCGGTGGCCTTATCGCGATTCTCCAGTAAAACCTTATCGGCGCGGGCAAACAACAGGGCCTCGTCCCGTCGCCTCCCGCGCGCCTTGTGTCAATCACGAGCACGCCGAGACCGAGCGATTTCATATATATATATATATATATATATATATACACTTTATATATCAACGAAGCTCGCACTCCTGCCTCCTCTTCCACCCCTCGTTATGCCTATACATATATCGTGGGGGGGAAATCGAAGTGCAGAAGGCGAGCGATGTTGCCGTGCGCGCGAGTGTTCGATTTTTTTCTCTCTTTCTTTCCTTTTTCATCGTTCACGTGCCATCTCTCTCTCTCTCTCTCTCTGCTTTTTTTCTATCTCTCCGCAACGACTTTTATTGTATATCCACTCTGCTTTTCTGCAGCCTGTGTGTTTGCTCTATTTTTTGTGTTCGAGCGCCGTGTGTGTGTGTATAAGCCGAGGTATAAGCGTTTGCGTAGCGGCGGAGGATTTTCCGCGGCTCTTTTCCAGGTGCGCTAACTCGCAGAGAGTCGCGAGCGATACATTGTGCGTGCCGATGTATTGTACGCTTGGTCGTGATGCTCGTTGGATACTCTGCTGATTGAAATCCAAGCGCGATCTTTTGTTTTTTTTTTGTTTTTGAAGAGTATATACGGGAGTTTTTCTCGCTATTGTCGGGGTAAGGCCCTAGTTGAAAAAGCTTGACGATGATGAAGTTGCAGGGAATTATGATGTCTTCTTCAAGTTTTCGTAATTCGCGAGTCTTATTGCAGGTTTTTTTACTTCATAGGTGATTTTAATAGCAAACTTGTCTTTATTGACTTTCTTAAAATGCAAAATCATTTATTTGATTTTATAAGCTCTTTACAACCATTGAAAGAATGTTTTTAGGAGTACTTGCGTAGTAAAATACTATATCTATAAAAAAAGTGTAAAATTTTGTAAGTTAATCTTAGCGTTTCAATTTCGGTACAAAATTATTTAATGGCGTCGTCATGTTCTATAGATATCAATAATATAGCATCAAGTTATGTTTTCTTTATAATTCTAAAAAAAGTATTCTTTACACTTCAAATAAATCTTGTAGGTTTTAATAATAACATGCATCGAGTTATGTTTATCAATGATTTTCTTGTATTTTGAATTCGGAAAATTAGTGAATATAAAATATGAAGATTCTATAAACATCCGAAACAATAATTCTAGAAATTTAATAATAATTCTAACAAAAGATAAAATATTTGATATTTTATTTCAATAAAGTATTCAGTTGTAGATACACCAAAAATTTATTAAGTTTTTATAGAGAAAACATTGTAATGCTGAGAATAAATTTTCAACTATATTATAGAAATATATTTTGAGGTTTAAAATACACCTCCTATTCTTTTACTTTTGAGCATGAACAAGCAAATTTGTTTGCATATTTCGATTTTTATTTTTCTAATTCTATCAATGCTGCCTGTGTTTTGAGATTATATTTTTGGTGCAGAATGGCAGAATATTTAATTCAGAGCTCTAAAAACAACATTTAAACTATACAACTGAAAGCTAAATTAGATAATATCCAAGTGACTATGTAGTACGATAAAAAAATTATGTTATAAATTTTTTGTAGAATAGGCAACGCAGGTTTTCATTTAAGACAGGAAACCTATACGGTGCGATTTTTAAGGCACATTTTGAAGTTTTTATTGAGACAAATTTGTTGCCATTATTTATTTTGAATATAATATCTATTGAGTAAGTATTGAAATATGTAATAATTTTTCTTTTTTAATATATTTTTTATTCATGACAACTATTTTCAGCCACCTCCTCGTGCAAAAATGATTAATATCTTTGATATGTTGCAGAAAGCATAAACAACATATTGCCAACATATGGCAAAGCTATTACCGAGCTATTAGCAATGTATGCTTAGGCGCCCTAAATATTGCCGAATATGTTTGATTTTTTGAAACTCAAAAAATTTATGTTGACAACATATTAAAGGAAGTGTTCTCGATATGTTGTTGATTTTTTCAGACTATTAATGTTTCAAATATATTGGAAGAAGTATTGCTAATATATTGGAGATTTACGACAGCAAAAAAAAATTGTATAAAACTGCATAAGCCGGCATAAGCAGTAGTAAGCTAATGTTATCATTTGTATGATATAGTAATAAATTTCGACATAAATTTTTTCGTCTTCAAAAAGTCACCACTATTTTGGCATTACTTTCTCCAATATATTGTCAACGAATATGCTGTGGCGCCTATCAAGCGAAACATCGCCAATAGCTATTGATAATAGTTTTGCGATACACTTATATGTTGCTTATGCTTTCTGCCCTATATGAATACGAAAAAATTATGTATGTTATGCAATTACGCTTAAACTGAGCCTAACACTGGTATAAAAAATCTAAAAATAAAATTGAATGAATTAAATTCTTAATGGTTTCAACACTTTTCGAGTTGAGCCCAATTATCTGTAGTCCGCGCAATTGGACAGAGCTTGCAAAACGTTAAATTATTGACAATTGAACGAAAAAAATCTGCTACGGTAAATGTCGGTAACTATACTCGATCGGCTCCTATTAATATTTTGTTTTCTTCATAAAGAAACAATTTTTTTTTTCGAAAATAAAATAGGGTACATGAATGCAATACTATAGTCAATAGAATTATCATGAAAGAATCGCGTGGGCCAATTGGCAAAGCATAAAGTGCGCGAAATCAAATTGCACGTAGACGAAGAGGGGATGGGTGTGAAAAACGTGACCACTGCACTGACCAATGAGAAAGAAGGGGACGTTCCGTCTAAGTAGTACTTTTGCAGGCAGCTACCAGTTAGCTTCTTCTCGGGCGCCTGTCTTGCGCGCACGCACTCTTTCCATCTTTTTCTCACTTCCCTCTCTCTCTCTCTCTCTCTCTCTCTCTCTCTGTCTCTCTTACACTCTTTCGCCGTTTCTCTTCTTCGTCTATAGACGTATACGTAATCTCTTTATCCTCTTCTAATGTATTGTCCGTCCACTCGTTCTCCGTCTCTTACTCTATACTTATAGCTTGTATCGTTTCGGACAATCTAATAGAATCTATATGACGGTTTTACTCATTTTTGCTTTTCTTCTCTCTTTCTCATCTTGTTTGCCTATGTGTTTGCCTCTCTCTCTCTCTTTCTCTCTCTCTCGCGTTCTCTTTCTGCTCGGCAGTTCAGGTAGACAATATAGACGGGCACGAGCGCTTACGAGATCTCGGCTCTCGAGCGGCAGCGCAGCACAGGCCGCACACACAGCAAAGAGCCGCTGCCATTTTACCACCTCCACGCGCCAGTTCTCTTATCTACACCTCACGGCGGCTATTTTTCTTCAGTTCGAATTCGTGCTCCACTCCCGGCACATCGGACTCCAAAAGCGTACGTCGCTTCCCGATCTGTGTATGCCACTCTGACTTGATGGCGCGCGGGTGTCACCAACAATTTTAGAGTATTTTCCGCTGGTTTTCTTTTTTGTTTCCTCGATCGATGCCCTTTACGTGCGATCGCCTCTGTATCTCGCACATTGGACAAGACTGCCGTTTCGACGATAACGAAGCTGGAGAGAACAGATTACGCGAGACTCTTTCACTTTCGACCGTTCGAGGTTTTGCGTGATTTGTATTTGCAATATTTGGGAGATTCGCAGCGCTGCTACACTCGAACAATCCAGTTAAATGCTGCTGACACCGATTGAGGTAAATTTTCATTTTAAAGTGTCGTTCTCTTTTTCCTTTTCTTTTTCTTTTTTTTTTGTTTGGTGAGGTTTGTGTGGTCAGGTGTACTCTGCTTGTTTGTGTATAATTAAATTATGGATTTCCATGACTCTTTGTTATGTTAATTATTAGCTGGTGATATGTAAGAAATTTCAGCAAAAGTGATTAAAACAACAATGATTAATTGTTCGATTCAACAAACTTACGTAATACGCGGCTTCTGGAATTCCCATTAACAATGGAAAAGTAACATTTTGTTATAGTTTATATACTAATTAATCGCGAAGCTTAATTCGATGTTGCATTTCGCAACGACCATATAACCATAAGTAGCTCTATTAATTTTTAGTACACTTACACGTATCGTAAAAGCGATAATTATTATTGCTTAAAAATAGAATTTTTCCAATTTCGAAATTCGTACAATAAGCGTTTATAAACGTCTGCTTTACATAAACGTACCCGAACACCTTACCAATATATCCCCAAAACTTCGTTCACAATCTTCCCGAAAAGAAGGAGAGTGTGAGAACAATAATACGCGCGGTATGCGGCGACGGCGGCGCGGGCGGTGCATTAATAGGCTTCACGTGTTCCATTGACAAAACTTTAGCTCATATGCATTTGAACATAAGGCTACTTTCAAAAAAAAAAGAAGAAAAAAAACCCGAATCGTTTTGTCGCTTTAAGCCGTATAAAGAGTAGAAAATTTTAAATATTGTTTACAATACTGTGAACCTTTTTAAGGTATTTACGGTGAAATTCAAAATGATCCTGACTCTTTACAAGTGCCATAAGTGTTGACGGTGCATCTGACTTCCGGCATATTTTTAATTAATTAAATGTTGAAACAATGAAATGATATGATATAACGATATGTGTATTCGCAATATTGAAAAGTTAACGTAAACATAAATGTATGAACTAAAAAATTTTCAGCGCGATACATAGAGTCGTTGTGAAGATGTGGCGTAAATTAATAATTACAGTAGAAAAAGGTAAATAGAAATATTTACAAAAATATAGACATAAAGTATGCGATAAAGTGCATATCTACATAAGACATAATCATATGGTAATCGCAAGTAACGTTATCAAAACTGATAATGATTTTATAAGAATAGGGAAATAGCTTAGCATATCCTAAAACCAATAACATAATCAGTATGAAAGTTTTCAAACAATAATAATACGATATAGGTATATTAGTGCAATTTTATTATTTGTGTTTTACAAGGGAATCGTTCTTTGTTCATTTCTCTGAAAAGTATAACAGAAACTTTTAATGTTATTATGAAACAGTATCAGTTAAAAAAACTATTATACACTTTGATTTTATAAATTTACAAATTTTAAACAGTTCGCAAAATTCTATCTAACTTAGTGCAATATACAACAGTCTTATTTAAAATTTAATCTCCGTTAATTTACTATATTGTTAATATTAGTACTAAAAAAGAGCGACGATCAGTCCTCGTGGTGCGTAACAAGTTTCACAAACACGCATAAACGCGAACCGATCGAGCTTAGCCTCATCTGAAAGCAGCCCCAAAACTTGAAGTACACAGGGACACACATAAATACATAAAAGAGCAGCGGTATATAACGCAAGAGCTCGAGAAAAAAAAGGAGAACGTCTCGCGGTGCCGATCACCCGAAAACGAGAACAAGCACAACTGCGGAGCGAGAAGATGAGTCTCGAGAGAGAAAAAGGACGAATATGTATATAATGTACGCCGTAAAAGTCGCATTAGAAAGGGAAAACAAAGGGAAGGAAATTCCATTGTAACCGCGTGTATATAGCTAGTGTTATATATATATGTATATATATATATATGTATATATAAGCGATGATGAACGAGGAGGTGTTCTCTCTACAACGGGAGAGCGGAAGTCGGCGACTCTCTTGACATTGCCGCGAGCGGAAGTGACGGGCGCGCGAGAGAGAGCAAATAGATCTCTCACATTTTTCTGGAGACGGACGAGGTGTGCCCCGAGCGCACGTACATGATCCGCGTCGCGTCGCGCCGCAGCTCGCTTTGACCGTCACTCATGCTTGCAAGTGTCTCTCTCTCTCACACACACAGACACATGATATTATGTGCTCCGAGTTCGGTCGCGTGCCACGTTCCGACGATCCCTTTCACGCCTTTTTAAACGCCTGCAACGATATCCCTTACAGCTGCAGGTATAATACCTCCGCGATGCGCTGCACTTGACTTTGTGCATCTCGTGCGATGCTGTTACAATTTCTAGACGCGTTCAGCATTAGCGCGAAACTTTGGAGATTAAACTTTGATGCATGGCTATCGGTATATAATATATCGGAATCTTATCTGCGATTGTCTATTTATTCGACTCGACATTACCGCGGTACCGCAAATATCGAATTTCACATTGTGTTTTTATCGATCTGGAAAAAAATATTCGAGTTAAATGTTGATTTCGACATCGTGTAAATAATAAATCGTTTCGCCAAACAAATGATCTGAAATGTCAAGTCTAAGAATGAAGGTATATACTCGGAATGTAAGCTACTAAAGGATGCAGTCGTATATGCATGCAGCTTTTTTATTAAGCAGTAACTGGAATACAAGGAAGTACAGAATGTGTCTCCGCAAAGTCACTCGATAAAACGTCATCCACGTTAGAGACAGATTATTTACAGACAGAACATATTACATTTCCCAACACTATGTACGACTATTAACCCTACGATACACAGACGTATATAACGTGGCCACAAACAATATTCTCGCCGTGCAGCGTGTGATGCCGCTAATTTTGCATTTATAATTTTTATCGCTGAGCAAACAACGGGGCGCAACACATACGAAGCTATAAATACCTGCAATAAAGCAATAGAGCCGAATTGTAACGTCTCTCTCTCTCTCTGTGTCTCAGCTCTCTTGGCGTTGAGCGACGCGAAAAGTGACTAATGCGCGACAGCGAAAAAGAGCTCGTATAATACAGTACATAACCAGCGCGACGTGTCTCTCCGGTTTACGAAGACGTCGACTCGAGGCTCGTCAAACAAGAGGACTTGAACGCGCGCACCGAAAGCAAAAGTATACGAGCGCCGGCTATATGGTGCACACATCATCCAGCGACGGAGACTCGCTCCCCCTGTTTCCACGCTCTCGATCATGCAAACTAATAGATATCGCAGACGCGTCGAGCGCGAGGATCTTGCGCCTGCAGGAGATGATTTGCGTCGACGCGATCAGGCGCTCAACACGAGCGCAAACGCGCTTATTTGGAAAAGTCGGCTGATGCGAATTGCGCGCGCGTCGAGCGAGGCTTTGTGAGTTGGGTGTCGTTTTTGAAACCGAAACCTATCCGTGCCGCGTTTCATATTTTGTTCATTTTTTACCCGGGTTTTTTTTTAGAGGAATAAATGAGAGCATTGGATTCTTTATAAAAGCAGATAATAATGTTACAGTAATAATATAGAATTTATAAGTTATTATTCAGTCTGGGTGTAATAACTTTAAATAATCGTATAATACGAATTTAAAATTAAGTGGGTTAGCGCCGATGGTGCGTGCATAATGCAAAAATTTAGGTTTCTCTTAGAATTCGTAAAATTTACCTTAGACAATAGTTTCGCAACAATAAGACGCCAATGCCAATTTGGCCATATATTGCGTCGAATGTCCGGAAAACAGCGATGACTCCTTCCGAATCCTTTGCTCTTTCTTTCGATGTCATAAGTCTACGTCTTTGTTCCTGTTCTACTTACCTCATTTCGCGTTTGAATCTGCTTTAGACTTGCGCTAGAAATTGATCGTTCGTCAAGGCGAAAAAAAAATTTGTACCGTTCTCGTAAATCATCGAATATATGTTTATACCATTAATTCAATTATGAATAATATAATCACAGAACTCTGAATACTTATTTTCTTAAAGAAATCATATTTCCTAAACATATTGAAAGATTGGACGTTAAGCAATAAGATTTCTTAACATTTGCTGGGGTTTTCATATATTAAAAGTAATTAATTTTGTTTCGAAAATCTTTACATCAACAACTATTTCATTCTGACTATAAATATTATTAAACTTATCAAAGAATAAATACAATAAAAATTTTACTTTATTTTGTTATATCTGAATAAATGCAGTTAATATACACAATTGCTTACTCTGATTTTTACTATTTTTTAACAATGATTTTAAATTCTGTTATTTTCTTATTCTATTTTAGCATTCTTTTATTTTAGCAAGTGTCTTATCCTAATAATTTTATCGTGCAGAAACGGATGAACTGTATTTGAAATTAAATCTTTATCAATTTTGTAATTAAGGTATTTTATATATATGTATTTACGTTTGATAAAGAGAAGTAATTACTTCGGTCATGGTTATTTTTTTCCGATGCGCGTAAACACTTTAACGAGACTAGTTACATAACTTCCAGCATTTTCAAATTTACTTACTTTGCATTACTGTAGTATATATCTTGAACGATTGAATACTTTATCAAAATGCAACATCATTTTCACTCATAATCACTCATAATCACTCAAAATTGCATATATTTATATAAATTATATGAAAAAATGAATCTAAAATCAATTGTTTTGTATATTCGTTGTCCGAAATCGCTGAAAAAATCAGAGCTTAGTTTTTTTCGTTCCAGGAAACGATGAAGGAAAACTTGCTCAAGCAAGAGGTGAAACTGGAGTGGGAGAATCACCGCCCAGAAACAACCTCCCCGCGCCAGTTATCCCGTCCCACAATGGAGGAACAGCAGCAGCCGCAGCAGCAGCAGCAGCAGCAGCAGCAGCAGCAGCAGCAGCAACAGCAAACACCAGTCGATAATCCGCGCAGCGTAATTACGAGCCGACGGCACGTGCGCACCATCACAACGGCCGGCCACATCACGGAGACTCTCGCCGAGGTCGAGCCCAGTTCACCGGACAACGGACAGCCCGAGCTCCAGCAGCAACACATTGTCCAGCATCAGCAACAGCAGCAGCAGCAGCATACGACGAGGAACATCAAGCAGGAGATGCAGGAGCAGCCGCCACCGCCGCCTTACGTCGACGAACAGCAGCATCAGTATCACATTCACATGTCGCACGAGCACAGTCCAGAGGATCAGCATAGAGTAGCTGAGCAACAGCAGCAGCAACATCAGCAGCAGCATGTCATTTATACCGCAGCAAATGGTCAGGAGATGCAGGTCGATGCGCCGGAGGCTGCCGAGTCGACCATTGCTTTGACTGTCGAGGAGCCACCGAGGTAAAGAACAACATGTCCAGTTACCAATTCTGCTATACACCTTGCTTTATTTTGCATTTCTGTACAGGTTTTATATTTAATTAGCAAGGGTGTTCGCAATGTTTGACGCGGTCTTTAAAAATTTAAATTGTTCGGTTGAGGTCGATATTGGCGTAGAGAATTCCGTATGCTTTCTTGCATTTGTCATCTACTTATATCAGATAGATAATGTAGGCAGCAATCGTATAATAAATTCTTTTAATTAATGAATCTTTAAAATCACAGTCTATCGTGAATCTTACCTATATGGTCTACAGTTCCCTTATAAAAGATCGTAATAAATACATCAGTGAATTACCCTAAACCAGAATCATATTGGTACGGGAATGATTTAAAAAAGCACAAAATCGAGCCAAAAAACGTTTAAAGTCTGACGTCGAAATATCTCGTGGCTATGACTCGCAGGTACGAAACGCCAGCACCGGATCGCGTGACCTACGTGGCGTACGCAGAGGATCCAGAGCTGAGACGGGACGCACATGTGATAGCCGTGCAGGATCACCAGCGCCAGCCGATCTCGGTGCAGCAGGGACCAGCCCAGCAGCGATTCAGTCCTCACGAACCGGTGCAGAGTCAGCAACAACAGCAGCAGCAGCAGCAGCAGCAGCAGCAGACTCGCTATCAAACCTCGCCCAACGGTACACCAGCAGAAGGTTACGAGGGCCAGTCGATGGTCAGCCAAACTGGTGGTGGCGCTATGCATCTAAGTCCTCAAGATCAGAACTTCTCGCCGCCGTTGGACGTTATCAGGCCTACTCAACAGCAGCAGCAGCAACAGCAACATCAACAGCAACAGCAACACCTGGTAGCGACGACCTACGCCGACGCCACGATCAAGTGCAGCGCCGATGCCGGTGTCGCCGCTGAGAATCTAAAGGCATCCAGCACCTACACGACTTTGGAGACTGTCCCTCTGCCGCCGACTCAGGCTGTTCCCTACACCCAGTACATAACCGCCTCCGAGGCCTTTCAGCAGGCGCCCACCAGCTACACTTACCCCAAGCACCAGGAGATCTACATATACCCGGCATCTAGTCAAGCTTCCCGAACCGGTGAGGTAAGAGAAGTATTATTGTCTGTTGTTCTCTACATCTCTATCGCTTACAACGGGTGGGTAAATTCAATTGTCTGGTGTTCAAGGTCGAGCACTCGGCGAGCGTGTACATAAAGAGCGACCCAACACTGACCTCCTCCTCGCTGATGCGTCAATCCTTCCAATACGAGCAGCCACCCTCGCCATCCCAGGTCAACATGTACACGGGCAGCACCGTGACGGCCTACTCGTTCAAGCCGAGCAACGATCAGTATTGGCCAACGACGAGCGGTGCACCATCGCCACCGGGCTTCGATTACGGCCAGGGTTACGCGGGTGTACCGGCGATAGCGGTGAGCGACGGCAGCGGTATGATCTTCTCGGGTGGACCTTACGTGGCGAACGGGCCAACCTCGCCTTGGACAACTGTCCCATTGGCCAATGCCGAGGAGGCCTTCGACGCTACGTCCCTCAACAGCGAGCCCAAGGAGTGCGGCAATTGCGGCGCCAATACAACTACCATCTGGCGCAAGGACGGCCTCTTTCTCAGTCACATATGCGCGATCTGCTGCAAGAACACCGGCATGAGCAGGCCAACGGCTCAGCGCGCCAAGCCCAAGACCTCCGTACCACCGGCAAATGTGAGTTTTCGAGCTTTTGTTTTACAAATTGGATGAATGGTGTTCTTTATCGGTTAAAACTGCTGAGATTTGATGAAATTGAGTAGCAGCAAAAATTGAAGTCCAAGATTGAGTCTCACAAAATTTACATGCTAGAAAAAAAGTCAAATTGATGATCTGTCTTTTGCGTTCACGTAAAACATTAAAGCTATAGTTCGAGAAAAAGAGGAAAAAACGTAACACTTCCGATACAGAACAAAGGTCTCAGCTTTTGAAATGTAAAAGTACTCATTCCATAAGGCGCATATTCGAAAATAAGCCGAAAGTTCAAAACGTGTTTCAAACACAAAGTTTCATACCCTTGCCCAGTTTCTATGAAGAAAAATATTTATAAATCTACAGTATGTATTAACGAATAAAGATTAAATTAATTTTGCGAGCAATATTTAAATAAAATTCGGTAAAGAAAACGTTAAGCATTTCGTGATATTTTTCTACAATACTTTATTTTAATTACTGCGTTTAATCTTGATGGATAAAATGCACGTTTAAGTTTGACGAGTGTCCCCCTTATCTAGAGCTTTTAACTTTAACAATGACATGTGATTAGGAATCTTTCACGAGTCACACTTCAATTTATAATATTAAGTTACTTCTATTTTTTTTTCTTAACTCATTCTTAAACTAAATCTAGATTAATATCGCTACGAGAGCATGGAAAAATCGTCGTTCGCATTACACTTATGTTTTACTTTAAAATTATCAAAGCTCTGTCTATATAGAAATCAAAAAGCTACTTTTAACCAAACTAACTTATTTTATCATCGATCACATTCTATTTGGATAAAACCCTTATATATATATATATATATATATAAATTTACAATTCGTCCTTTACGAAGCATAAGATTTAAAAAAAGGGCAAGTAGAAGCTGCTAAACTAGTGTTTAACACCGATGGAATACTTTTATAATCGACCCGGGTAATATTTTCCGTAATACATATATAATATGTTCGTACAAAAATGAAGGTGTTGCATGTTTGTGCGCGGAACGAAAAGATACGATCAAAACGTAATTTTATCGATATAAAAGAATAGTCGGTGGCATGCGTCATGTGATTTTAATGCGGCGTTGGTCATTCTTCAGAGTCAATTCATTTACCCGCGGCATAGAAACGAAAAATCTGATTATAACGCGCGTATAAGAACGAGGTCGCCGTTGTGTGCGAGCTGATAAGAGTTCAGCTATATAGTCATGAGTTTCAAATTGTATCCTTGCCAACTTCGTGGGTCTCATGCCTATTAAGAAATCTCGAGATTTTATTTACCAATCGTATTAATGAAATCAGTTTAAAATCATATCGGTGCGGGGTGTATTTCTTTAAATGGTACACATATAAGGTGTACAGGGAAATCGTTTGAGGAAATGGTTTGTACGTGTACTGGTAACATCGGTAACATGAAAAGAGTGTCAGCATGTTATGTGTTCTATAACAGCTTAAGTATTTCGTCACTATAATAGTAGGAATCTATTTCTGTGATTTATGTCCGTATAATCGTAGTAAGAGATACGCATGCGTAGACGATCGACTACAGATGAATTAGACGTCATTTTCTTACGCGGAGCTGTATAAAGTTTCTATTATACTTAACAAATAAATCGAATAAAGGAGAATAGTATTAATTGAAGAGTAGATTATATAAAAGAGGGAAGAGGCGTAAATAGGAGAATAAAAAGGAGAGAAGAAGGAGAATAAGGGGAGAATCGTCTTATCTCGGGTACCGAGCAAATAATAACTTTGTGACACAGCGCAAGGCGCTGTTTGCTCTAGTTTCCTTACTCGAGCACTCCCTTTTTCGTGTTGGTCGATCCTTGGATATTTATCATTCGAATCTTTTTTTTTCTTCTCTTTGCTCGATTACGAAAATTACATATATACAAAATGTATGCTTCTCGTCTAACGATATACATTCTTAACCTTGAACTACTGTGCGCGACTCATGCTTGCTAATATTTCGTAATTAGAGTCATATAAAATGCATTCAGAAAGTATACACGAGTACTATTAACACGCGCAGGTAAGCCTGAAATCAGTATTATAAAAAGAAGATTTCTTTTCTTCTTAGAAAAAATGTTTAAGCGATAGTCGATTTTCAATCGTTCCATTGAATACGAATGCAATGTATTACAGCTATAAACGTACGGGAATCATATGGAAATGTGGATCTTGAACAAATATAATCTGTCGGTTACAGACTGGCGGCAGAAGGTTAGGCGCAAGGTGCGCAAATTGCGGAACCACCACGACAACCCTTTGGCGACGAAACAATAGCGGCGAACCGGTGTGCAACGCTTGCGGACTGTACTACAAACTCCACGGTGTAAGTATAATCAACTTTTTAATCAGTATATACTAAATGCAGTGACCAAAATTATAGATGTGACAAAGCAATAATAATTTTATTCTCTCGAAGTCGTTAACACTTTAAATAATTAAATATAGAAAACAGGGATAAGTACTGGAAATAACGGTTCATTTTAAAGCGACTCTTGATCGATGAAAAAAAATTGAAGAATCAAGGAATAAAAATTGTAGGATAAAGAGCAACAGAAGTGCGAAAATAAAAAAAAAGAACTGAAGATATTAACGCATTCGCATTCGAAGCGAATACGAAAAATAATGTATGTTAAGAATGAAGGCAACCGCGCAGAGAGCGAGAGAAAGAGAGAGAAGAATACAAGACTGAACCGAACGCGAAAAGCGAAACAATAAAGTGGTGGAACAGGCCTAAAACAAATGCAGTAAAAGTCGCAAACAAGGGGCCTCATCGCGTCTACGTTGTACCGAGAGACAGTTATATGGTCCCGCCTTGCTATACGGTACGCGAGCGCGCGCGCGACTCTTTTCCAAGAATATATTCCGTGCTCTTCGCGACAGCATTATACACATTATATACACTTTTTTTTTCGGGTCTTTTCATTTCTTCCTCTTTTTTTTTTTTCTTACCTCGCGTAGACGCAAGATTCGTCAAGCACTGTATATACAGTACAAGCACGACATCGTCCGGCTCCTTATATATTTCCGGCTGTAGTTTCGGCTTGTAGTTACGATGACGCCCGCGCACGGGACGGATATTACTTCCGCTCATAGTGCGCCTCTCTCTGACGTACTTACCTGACTGTGCTTGAAAAACGCGCGCTCTCTTTCTATTGATCTATCACCTTTTCTTTCCTACATCGTATGTACGTCATTCTGCAACTGCTGGGTGTCTCACACCTCTGATGCTCTCCTGACTCATTATAGTTATTTTGGAAGAATTGTCAAAGTGCAATTTCTCAATGCGTTGGACGAGCTTCTTTATAATGACAATTCGTTTTCTTCGGTTTCCCAATCTAGCGTCTGTCTTATAAGAGAGACACACATTTTATAGAAGATTATTTTGAATGTCACGGAAAGGTTCTTACATATGTTGTTCTAGCGATGTGTATATACCGTCGATTAGTTTGCTTACCGAGCAAATTATTAAATAAAATATATATATATGTTTCTCAATCCGTGCGCGTTCGAAGTTCATCGACTTACTCCTCTCACTTTTAATCGCGAAATTACGAAATTACGTTCAACAGAGAGAGAAAGAAAAACATTCTCGATCGCTGAGAATTATATTTTAGTTATTTCCAGCAATCTTATCCATCGCGATAAGGTTGCACGTGCTTTTTCGACCACATTTTATGGAAAAAATAAAGTATTCATAGACACCTGCATTATCCGACAATTGTATTTTCGCATTAACATTTACTTGTTGTTCAATTTTATTTCCCATTACAACGGTTTCCGAACTTCAAATTATGTTATCCCTTTGCAAGCTATAAATTATAACAGCGTTTAGAAAAGTAGAATTGATAACTTGTAAGAGAAATGTTTCTATAAAACAATCGTATGCTTATTGTTCGTGTCGATTAATTTAGCCATTTGTACTTTGTATTATAAGATAAACGAAAAAAATGGCAGGATTTACTAGGCTAAACTTAATTATTTCGTAAAAAACGTTTGTTTCCATTTGTCAGGATAACATGACTTTTTTTGTGTGCAAGTTTGGCTTGAAATAAAACGTATGTTAATGGGTCCAGAAACGATTCTATTTATATCATGATAGTTTTATTTGATACAAGAGACACAATTACTGGACGTTTAACTGCATTAGATAATCAAATAATATAGAAAAAATTAAAAAAAAATCTTGTCTAAGAAAATGTGTACAGCTAATCGATTTGGTCCAACACAAGTGGAAAAACCTAGTATGAATATTGGAAACAAGATCTTACATTACGTGAAGATTTTGAAATAATAGGCCTAAAATAACTTTACGTTTCATTTAAGTATCTATTGGTTAATAGCCGTTTTACAGTATACCGCATTTAAACTATCGGTATTTCGAGGAAATACAAAATTACTAAATCGAAAAGCATACTTAACAAATGATGTAACCCTCAACAATTAACGATAAACAAGTCTTCGTGACATTCTCAGGACCTCTGTTTTAACCGGCGAAGCCTTCAATCGTTTCAATTAAACTTAATCCCTGTGGCCGCCACCGTCCAAATCGTTATCAGTATCACGTCTTATAAGATACGCGAAATTGTGTTTGTGATGAGAAGCACAGATTAACCGGCGTTTCAGATCGCTAAAGAAAAAGAAAAAGAAAAATAATAAATCAACACGGACGCGAATTAAAGACATTAACTATACACGTTCGATGTCTGCGCTTGGAAATTTTACTTGGACAAAATTTCTATATATAAAGATATTATCGGTTGTTTTGCGAAACGAATCGTGGCAATATCGTTTTAACGCTGCGCTCTTTTTACCTGCCAATTGACTTAATCGGATTTTTGTTTTCTTTTTGTTTTATTTAACAGGTAAATCGACCAATGAGCATGAAGAAGGACGGCATCCAAACGAGAAAAAGAAAGCCCAAAAATCACGGCAGTGTAAATAACAATCATGGAGTGTCGAACGCCATTCACAAACAAGAAATCAAGTCCAGCCTACTCGGTGAGTCTCTGGTGAGCATAATTAGCGGTTAAATAATAAACGTTGAATAAATATGTCATTAGCACTGAGACAAACCGTATAATTTTTAAACGACGATAAACCTTTACGTGTAACCGTACAAAACGACGATAAGAGTTTAATAATAGTATAATTATTTCGTGATTCGGTATTTAGATCAAAAACATAAAAGAACGTAAAAATGACGAGCATATTTCATACAATTTTGTACCATAAAGAGAGTACAGAGCCATTAACGACCGCTCAAAAGCAAGCTGTAGGCCCTTAGAAAAAATATATATTGTCAAACATTAAACGGGTTCGTTATCTATAAAAGCTCGGATATATATATTATCCCTTTACTTTTGCGCCTAAAATGTGGGCTATTTTCGTCCGGTATACATCATTTCTCCCATGGCTCAATTTAGTTAAGCGGAGATTAGCTGCGCGATATTTCGTATATACCAGCGCCAGTGTGGAGGAGTAGACATGATCGATGCCATCGCGGCCATAGCTTCGGCAATTGTGTCGGGATTACGAACAATGCCGTAGGCGTTAACTCGGTGCGGTTATGCGCGCATCGCGCGGGGACTACACGAGGTTGGAATTAAAAGCGCGAAAGAGACGGAGCGAGACTCGCTGGTCAGGGATTGGTCAGAGTCGCTGATAAGAGCGTGTATTTTCCATGAGTAGCCAAAGACTGAGTCTTTACGTGAAAACTGTGTGTCCGAGTACAATATAAAATGTCAAAATAATGTTGTATTGGGGATAAAGAGGATTCGCGACAAAATATTGCGTTTGAATGATCTGCTTTTAAATTTCGTTAATTTGTATCGAATGAAAACTGACGCGTACGAGGTTAAAAATTCAAATTTTTAAATGAAAATTTTAAACGTCCTTATATTGAAGTAATTAAGTAATAAAAAATTACAACTAAAATTTGTAGAATCGATAATCCGTTTACGGGGAAGTACATCCTACATATATAAAAGACGGTACGATACTTTTCCTCTTTTGACTGACGATTCCTCGCTTCGATTTATACATGCTTCATAATAAACCTATGCGGCCAGCGACGAAAAAATCCGACAATAAACGAGAGATATATCCTCCATTGTCTGTTTACAGTGGAATCGAAGGTGCAGTTGAGCATGTACGCAAATGGAGGTGGGGACGGTGGGGCGGCCGAAGAGCATTACATACCGGCGAGTAGCGCATTGTCGAGCGCGCAATTACCTATGGCATTGCCGTCTTACGGTACCTCGCACTCGCCCCTAACTTTACCTTCCGCCGCCGCATTGAATCGTCAGACGACAATTACGTAAGTGTCAGCAGTCTTTCCACACTTTATCCGCCAGCGATGCGTATGACGAATCACACGTTAAATTTTCTACACGCAAACTGCCTCGATTCTCCGTGTGTACATGTACGTAAAACAGCGCGCTATACCGAGTGATATTCTTCCGACGTGCTAATGACAAATTTATTCTACTGGATCTTATTGCATTATGATGGATAAATTCAAATTATTCTTTTTATCGATACTATATATATATATTAACTCGCAGTTTTTAGGCAGACATACTTTAATTTTAATGATACTTTAAATGCATATGTATATATATATTAATAACCTCAGTGATATTATATTTTATTTATCTGAATAGATATTTTAGATATCAAATAACACTTTTGAAAAATCTCATTGCAATTTTCTGTACTCGACATGTATTCACTAACGTTATTAAAACAAATAATAATCTTTATTTCTTTTGCAATATATATTTATTCAGTCTACATCTAACAAAATTTATTATGTATATATTATAGAAAAAATATCGGTACATAATTTAATAAAATTATTTTATGACATATGCGTATATGCGAGTTTGTTGAAGCAACTTTTATCAATTGAAAATTTATAAATGTTTTAGCGTGCCACCGTTAGAACCAGTCACTAGTCGATCAAATGCAGACTTGACATCAGTGATAATGTCGACAACGGCTGCGCACACGACTGAGAAGTCCTAAGCAAACATTCCACGGTCGTAAGCTGCACCGCCACAGAGTAATTCCTGTAGAAAATACCTACATTATCGACTGCGTTCCATTTTACCCGACACCGAGAATATCGATTTGCTGGATCATCTCTGGAGGATGTCGCCATCTTCTGGCAGAACTTTGAAGCACTGTCGAACGGCTAATCGGCTTAACCGATTATACCGAGTGCTCAATACACATTTATACATAAATTTATACATCTATTATATGTATATATACATATATATATATATATCCTAAAATGTGTAGCGATATTCTATAGAATGCTGCTCTTTATAAATTGATATAATTCCTTTGGCATTTCACCCTCTTGGATAACGATTGCATTCGTAAATTTGGAGAGAGTTAATTAGGCGAATATCAAATTCAGACTTTAGTGTTAAGTCTCATATTCCGTTTATGTATGTAAATAACTTTTATATTGCGTGGTCCCAAAGATGATTTATTTAGATATAATTTATGTAAGATTCGCATATTACCCCAAAGAGTAATATATACATATATATGTCAGTGATGGCCAAATGGTACAGCAGTTTTTTTTTGCAATACACAATCTTAGCCCCTTATACCTGCGCTTTAATTAACACTGGTAGGCCAAATGTTATCAATCAAACTTGTATTTTTTTTCTTTGCAAAAGTTACAATAAAGTCTTGCGATTATTTCGAAATTATAATTATTTGATAAATTATTGTAGATAGACTTATGTTATTGAGTACTTTTTAATTCCAATAACATTATTCAAATTATTTATTGTTTTAATCAAGCGTAGAGGGGTTAAGCTTTATGTTAACTAATACTTAGCTCTGATTGCATTGTTTTTATTAGACATTTAAATTATGCATAAAAAATTAATGAATTTCGAATTAAAAATAATGAATTAATATATATTTATAATTGGTTGTATTCAAAAAGAAATTTAAGAAAATTGTAAAAGAAAATAAACTAAGCGAAGTAATTTTTAGGGATATTCCTTAAACTATAAGCACTGATTGTTATAAAAAAAAATAAATGATTGCAAAGAAAATCAATATCTTGCGTGTTAAATGTGTTTTCATTTTAACGATTACTTATTGCGCAACGAATATAGTTTCATTTTTATTACTTATTAATGCTTTCCCTGCAATTTTAAGTAATAAAATACTCTTCAACTGTTGCTACCTTTTCCCTTTCTGTCTGCGCGTACCTCATTTTCCCTCTTTCCACCACTTTTCGTTCCTCCTAAACTTAATTTTTTAGTTTTTTCACAAGCCTCGTATTTAAACTTGCTTCTTTAAATTTTATTATTAAAAAAATTTTTTTTTAGTCCGTAGATTAAGGTATCTATGACGTAAACCTTCGAAACGTCGGTATAATTGTATACGAAACAAATACCAAGTCAAATAATGTTTGCGTTAAGCAGGGAGAAAGAGAAGGAGCATTAGGACATAGGAATGTTAAGATATATAAATATTAAGTAAAACAATGATGATTATACACCCCACCTTAAATTGCCTGCAGACGGGCCGCCAAGTATGTTTATAGTTATTTTTTAAGATTAAAGATATTTTATAAAATTGGGAACGTGTTATTCTGGATGAAGCGACTTATTACCTGCATAATTAGTGTACCAATAATCTAAAAATATTAAAATTTTTAAAAATAATATAATATCTGTAGCAGATAAATTATCAAGATCACTAAAAAAATAATGAGGCATTAATCCAAGTTGAAGCCCTTTTTATTTTGGTGCTTATTTGCGGCAAATTTGTTGTCATCCAAATTGATAAAATCAATGCTAGACAAGGAGGACATTAAATTAGAAAGAAATGGTCTGCAAACTCAACAAGTTAATGCTAATAATATGGTTGGCGAGTTCAATAATTTAATGAAAGATTGGCTAGAAATGTTATGTCAAGGACCAATCCCATCTTTAAAAAAGATAGGCAGAATTGTAAGGTACTGCAATTTTATGTACCTTAGTCGAAAATTGATAGGCAAAATTACAAGTCAATTTAAGGTTCCTATATAGAGAGAAAAAGTAAAAGTATTAGTGGGAGCAGAAAGTTCGACTTTCATGTAGTATACAAAATGCGAAGTAACCAACCAAAAGAAAAACTCTGTTTCACATTTCGTACAGAACCGAAGGTCTGAAAAAAAGTAGCCCTGGAAACAACAGATTCATGCTAATATAATCGATGAACTCTATAAATTAATTAATTAAATGGATTTAAATAAACAATTAATAATTATGTAAAATTATTAAGACAAAAAGAATACTTGACAGTTTCTCAATTGATTTCACAAATTTATTTAGTTTAAATTGGTCATTGACCAGAAATGGAAAAATTATCTAAATAAATAAAGAATTGATAGTATTTAATTAAAAACTCAAATTTAATGTGGTTTTTTATTGGAAAGAGAATCAATTGATTTCATTTTATTATGATTTTGTAAAATATGAACAAAATTAAACGTAGTGTAGGAACAAATTTTAGAATGAAATTAAATGAATGAGGGAAAATAATAATGAAAGAGAAAAAATTATAATAAATATGAATTGAAAAAAGTGATACTTGAATGTTAACAATGAATGGTAGTCTAAGAGTATTTTATTATTTATTTATTATTGAAGAATATTTTTAATTTATCGATTGATTTATTAATAAACTTCAACGGGAGTGACCTCTTTACATAATTTCAGTCTGAATTTTAATTACAAATATGGATGAAGTTTGGTAACAAAGCATACTTGCCTGTTTTATACTTTTTTTGGAAAGGTTTTTTTTATAGATTTCAGAACTTTTTAAGAGTTTGAAACATATTAATGAGTAGCATAAAAAAATTAAAATAGCCTTTGAAGACAGTCCTTATTTATATTGAGATTTCTTTACATATTCAAATTCTTTACAACCTTTAATATGTAACTCTATTTTTCTAAAATAATCTCTTGTTTGATATGTAAAATAAATGTAAATAATGTATCTTAAAAAACGTGTCCATAAACAGCATAAACTTATTAAATATTTGTTAATTTTTCAATTTCTTTTTTCTCGAATTTTAAGTCTGTAACCCCTTTCAAATTATACGTGTCTATTATCATGAATTTTATGAGAAGTCGGGGCAGCCCCTTAAATTGCGAAATTTATTTTTTGTTTAACAAAATCGTCATAACTTTATATTACAAAAGTAGAAATTTTCATATCATCCAGTATAGGATAAAAAGATGTATAACATTAAAACCAAATAAACATTATATTAAGTAGATCAGTATCAAAAAGTCTTATGTATGAGAATTTTAGACATACCGATAGAAATAATAGTTTATAAAGCAAAAGATTTGTAAAGATTTATAAGGCATTTAACAAGATTTAAAGAATATAACAAAGGGTTTTAAAGCTCTTTAGATAATATTGTTACTTAAAATTTTATTACATCCTTACCATAGACTTTGAACCCCAAGTCAATTTATTTTATGAACATAATTTTATGCCTCTATATAAATCTATACGGCGTCTGACATCGCGAAAAAAGATTTCTTGAATGCCAAAGAATTTGAAAAAGAAGGATTTAAATGTATTAAAGAAGAAAGTATCACATGTCAGATGGTCTTTATCCGACTTAAATGTTTGATTTACATTCTTGTAATACTATAAACTAACTTTGCTAAGCTCTATTGCAATAATTAAGGATTTATAAAATAAAATAATAGATATATTTCCATTAGTCAGACTATTGTTATTTATAAATATCATATTGCCTTGATGTGTAACAGCTAGATAGTTAAGATTTTAACATACATAAAATTATTGAAGTAAAAACTTATGACATACAATATTCGTAAACCACATTTCATAAGCCACACTTTATAAAACAAATATATATATATAATAAACTCAAAAAATAATTCAAGTTAATAAAAAGATGTTTAATTTATTTCTAATAAATGCTTGAAAAGTTAAAACTGGTATCAGTTTTGAGCAGTCAATAGACCTCCAAAATTATTTTTTTTTTACTCTTCACTTTTTTTTTCAAACGGATTAAAATGTGATATCTATTACTTCATCAACAATTTTAACTAAGAAGCCTTCATTATAAATAGACCCGCCTTGCTCTGTTTAAAAATTAGTTTGATCTAATAATACTCCAATTCCATCACCGGAGTCTACTTCATCGACAAATTTCTTATTCTTACGCAAGGCAACCACAGTACCAACACAAGGAGGAAAAGAATATTCTGCGGATAAGCGCATATTTCTTATTCTTACGCAAGGCAACCACAGTACCAACACAAGGAGGAAAAGAATATTCTCAGATGAATTCACTTTATAATTGTATATTTTGGAGAATCACCAATGGTTTTAATGCCATTCTTTTGTAATTCCATAATGGCATGTACATCTAAATTAATTTGATCACCAGCCTTACCTTGAGATGCAATCTAAAAAAAACAAATTTTTAATAAAATCTATTTAAATCTCTATCTATTGCAAAATAATAATATATTATAATATGGATCTAATAGGAAATATATTATAATAGGAAATCCATATGTATTATACAATTGCCATGCTACGTACCAGGCACAACTTGTGTCGATTCAAGTTTTGCTATAGTTCTGTTAAGTAAACTGTTAAGTAAATTACTTCCCCTAATCAAAATTTTCAAAAATTGTGTTTCTTCTTCATTAATTATATCTATTATTGATTGTGGATCTCTTTTAACTTCTGGGAAAATGTCACCTATAAATTTTTTAATTAATATTAAATAATTAATTAAATTCATGATATACTTAGTTTTATTACAAATTATTAATGCTTACCAAGGAGTTTCACAACAACATTGACAAGTGTTGCATAAAAACCAGATTGTGCATTTAATTTTTTAGTAGCATATCGTACTGCTTGTCTTAAAATCCTCCTTATTACGTACCTGTAATTGAATAAATTATAATTTATTTGATACAAAAAATAAATATAATTAATTTAAGTTCTATGATAAAACTTATTTAATAATTTAATAATCCACAGGCTATCTATAAAAATGAAAAAAAAATCAAACGGCTAATTATACATATACAAGAACAAAAAATATAAAACATAACCTTACTCCTCCTTATTTGTATTAATTAAATTGTATTAATT
>UELU01143959.1:1861-12837 GCA_900490025.1 Megastigmus dorsalis | reverse complement strand
ATATATTTATACAACGCAAGTTTCTGGAATTTTGTTGGTTTCTGGGATGTATAAATTTTTATCAATTGTATAATAACCTAAAACCCCACAACCCCCGACCACAATGATGTTCGCCTGCGGCGCCCGCTTCTGTTTCTGGTCACTATTGCGTATTAAAACACGAAAACATTACTAAAATAGTAATTTTACGGAACAAAGTCGTCCCAGAAACTTGCATTACACTCCGAAGTTTTCTGGGATATCCCAGAAACTTAGAGATATCCCAGAAACTTGCGATGTATTATTAAAAACGTCCCAGAAACTTGCATTAGATATATTTATCATATATATGTAGTGCAACTTTTCAAGCCAATCCATTCGGATGGAACTAAAAGTGCAATTGTATTCTAAAAAAAAAACTACAAAGGTTTATGCAATAAAAAAATATAAACTAGAAAAATAGAAATTTATCCTTAACTTTTTCTTTTGTTTTGTGAAATGGAATTGAAATTGAATTGTTTTCTTTTCATTTATTTTTTGATTGAAAATTCCTTTTTTTTTGTAAATATAATAATTTAAATTTAATAGATTTAAAATGTTGAATTGAAATGAAAATATTCTTTTTTGTTAGTTTTTAAGAAGTTTGGTTTGCAAGAAAAATATTCAGAATTATATTTTGCAAAATTTATTTTTGATTGAAGTGTGGAATACACGTCAGACCGCAAGCTCGGGTCGTAGACGAGTCCATCACACAGGGCAAAACGCTCCGCTTTTATACCCTCGATGGACTGGCGCTTGCATAGGAATGTGTGTAGGAGTGACAGAGAGCGCATCTATCATCTCTCTTGCTCTCACACGTTTTCCATGCAGTTTTCTTATTTCTAAACTTACACATTCAATAATTATAATTATCGCAAAACAAGAGTACAGAAAATATAATATCTCATATGCTCGATTTTGCTCTTAAATGAGATATATGAGGCATTTCACGTCAACTCTCCTAGCGCGGCGCGCGAACGCCAAATCATTCTATTTCTAACTCGTATTTGCAGTACTAAAATATACTTAAAAAAAATATCCAATAAATGTTTTCGATGTATTTTTTCTTCAGCTTTCCAATGGTGTAAGCTTTTTTTTCAAAATTTTATATTTTCACCTTTAAAAATTATAAAACGTCTTATATCTCAAAAAAGGTATTTTTAATATTTTTTTTCATGTTTTAGATGGAAAGCTGAGGATTTTTTACATAAAAAAACTTTTTTTCCAGAAAGTGCTCAAGCTGTTTTCTTCGAGAAAAACGATGCGAAAAAGTAGGCTCATCGCCGCCGCCGCGCACGGCGCAAGGTACAGCGTGGAGACTTGTCTGCCCATTACCCCATTCGTTTTTTATCTTTTCTCTGCTTAATAATTTTTTTCTGAAATATTTGAAATTCAGAACTTAAAGATGTTTTTTTGAGTTTCAATCTATTTTCTTCTATCGGAACAATAGCACGGTATTGTAAAGTTCCTGGTATAGATTTAGTCCCATGTAGCCTTGATTTTAGTTTCAAGACAGTTTTTTCGTAAGATTCTTTACTGCTATAAAAGACCTTGGGTTCTTTGCAATAATTTTTAGCCCATTTGTACCTCTTTTTAAGTTTGCACCTATGCCATCGCATGCACCAGGAACTTTTCAATACCATGCTATTATTCCGATCTTGATTATTTATTAACAATCTACACCAGGAACTTTACAATACCATGCTATTATTCCAATAGATGAAAATAGATTGAAACTCAAAAAAACATCTTTAAGTTCTGAATTTCAAATATTTCAGAAAAAAATTATTAAGCAGAGAAAAGATAAAAAACGAATGGGGTAATAGGCAGACAAGTCTCCACGCTGTACCTTGCGCCGTGCGCGGCGGCGGCGATGAGCCTACTTTTTCGCATCGTTTTTCTCGAAGAAAACATCTTGAGCACTTTCTGAAAAAAAAGTTTTTTTATGTAAAAAATCCTCAGCTTTCCATCTAAAACATGAAAAAAAATATTAAAAAATCCTTTTTTAAGATATAAGACGTTTTTTAATTTTTAAAGGTGAAAATATAAAATTTTGAAAAAAATGTTTACACGATTGGAAAGCTGAGGAAAAAATACATCGAAAACATATATTGGATATTTTTTTTAAGTATATTTTAGTACTGCAAATACGAGTTAGAAATAGCATGATTTGGCGTTCGCGCGCCGTGCTAGGAGAGTTGACGTGAAATGCCTCATATGTAAATTTACATTAAATTAATAATTAACTTAAATTGCAGTTTGAAAATTAATTTTAAATTTATTAAACATCGAAAAGATAAAATTTAAACATTGATTAATACTATACTTCTTATCTCGAATTAAGTATATATAATCGATTATTGTTAATAAACAAACTCGCAAAATATTTGCAATTAAAAGTTTATATTGCGCTCATTGTTTAAAACAATCGTTTTTCTTATTTCTAGTTATTTTATATGCTTCTAAAATATAAACTAAATATATAACTAAATAAACATTAGTTAAAATACGCTGTAAACAACACATACGTTGTTTATAACTAAAAAGTCTCTTAAGAATAGACATACGCTAAATAAATGTAAAATGTAACCACGTGAAATTATGCTTTACATGACATTTCAAAATATGGCATAATTTAATTTAACATTTACAACCATTCTACTTCCTATCTTTGAATACTCAACACCCGTCTATATCCAACACCACTATTAACAATCACTATACCCAGTAGTCAATCGGTAAAAATTTCCATCTTTATATAAAAATAGCTTTTAAAAGTATCCGAAGAGCTGCAACTATCAACATAGTAGAGCTATAATGAAAGCTATAAAGACTACTGTAACTATAGAAATAGCTTTTAAAAGTATCCAAAGAGCTGCAACTGTCAAATTAGTAGCGCTTAAATAAAACCATCAAAGACTACTGTAACTATAAAAATAGATTTTAAAAGTATCCGAACTGCTGCATCTATCAACATAGTAGAGCTATAATGAAATCTATAAAGATTTCTGTAACTATAAAAATAGCTTTTTAAATAGTTGCAGGGGACAGCTGTAATAGTCTTTACATGTTTCATTTCATCGCTACTCTTTTGATAGTTCCAGCGGTTTGGTTACTTTTAAAAGCTGTTTTTATAGTTTCTATAGTCTTTATAGATTTCATTTTAGCGCTACTAGTTTGATAGATACAGCTGTTCAAATACTTTTAAATGTTATTTTTATAGCTAGTAACGTAACGAATTTTCGCATGTATATCGCACGAATTTAAATAATAAAAATGCCTTAAAAGGAAATATAAGCAGTCAGAACTGACGTCCCTCCACCTCTGGTCTCGGACCATTTTATAATTAAGCTTTTATTTATTATTTTTATTTCTCTTTTATGCCTACCCAAATACGCATCGGTGAATGCCGTAACCTTCTTTCAGGGTCAAGAGACACCAATAGAAGATCCCGCTGTAACCTCCAGGATGCGCCGCTCCGTCACTCAGAACATCTACATGTTGCAGGTGCCTAAGTTATGCATTTTCATAATTCTTTTATGATTCTTATTATGTTTGCCTCCATGTCATTATTATTTTTCTCTTTTAAAATTCTCCAAAAAGTACCCTTTTTTAGGTCAAAAAAGGGGCGTCTAAAATATTTTCCGTCCTTTACGGCGTTCGAGATTTACAGGCTTCTTAATGCCTCACTCAATTTGCCCACGAATTTGAATTCCTATTTGAGCGGAAAATATCTAGAATACAACCTTACACGGTTGTACAGATTTCAAGTTAATTTAATTTATAATTTTTGTGCCTACGTTGTGGCTTTAACTCCGTGGTAGAGTGCCATTGTCCTCGCGCGTTTGTAGTTTTTTTTGTTAATTAATTTCTGGCGCACGTATCCGTATGCTCGTGATTTGAGGTGGAGCAACGCTGCATTTGGTGAGCCAAGCGACTCAAAAATATTGTAAAGCGTCTTCCATGCCTCTTCAAGACAAATTTGTAATTTCTTATGTCATTCAAAATAAATGTATGGTTGAGTCACTCAAATGATTAGCGTGCTACGACAGGCTTGAATATTGCGCTTGACTTAGATATCGCCAATTATTATTTTCTCTGCGATAAAATATTATGCCTCTCAGAAGTCTTATTGTATAGAATTTACTCGCCTATTAAAGTACTCAAGATGTCAATGATCAACTCCAATTCATAGTGTGTCAACTTATTCATTTTCATTGTCTAATATTTTTGCATGTGTGTGTACGTGTCTGTACTCACATACCCGAAATTCAGCTGGAAACTCGAACGTCTTTGGCCGTTCGACCTCAAGACTGTGCCTCTGGCTATTCGCGCATTCAAACACTTTGCCTTCTGCAACGTGCAAAAATTAGAAAGATTAAAATCGAAAATTAATCGAGTGGCACTGCTCGAGTTTAGACTAAATATATTAAATAAATCTAAAAATGCAGTGCCTGGAACCCTCATTTAGTCTGCCTATGCAGATAATTATTAACACGTTATTAACCTAATTTATAAAAATTTGGACGGAAAATTCACCGTCATTTGACTCCTACTTATAAACGCGGGGAAGCTACCGAGTCGTTCCCACGCTCAGTTAAATTCCCTCGTCATAAATGCCACAGCCAACGTGTGGCTTAGTAACGGCATTTTCCTGCCTATAAAAAAGCTGCATAAAATTTAAAACGTTTTTAAAAAATAAGACTGAACATATTTGGCGTGCCCAGAGAGTGGGATCAGCTGAGTTAAGGGCGACAGACACTTTTTTTACCCTTACATATTAAAATTTAAGAAATTAGTTAAGTTGGCTCGAAAATTATACCAACGTGTTACCCGTTTTTATTAAGAATTATTTGTCATTTCTTTTATATGCTTTTATACATATTTTAGTGTATTTTCCACCCATTGTTGCAAAAAATAACTTATGCTACACGGGCGTACGATTTACACCCTTGGTCAGATCGTCAAAACCCAGGGCATTGCGATTAGCCCGCGGGTGTCAAATCAACGTTTACGCCCTTGTAGCATAATATACTATTTTGTTCGCATCGAGAATAATTAGTTTTTTGCCTTCAAGGTACACATTAAGATTTTTTGTATCTCCGCTTGAGTTAGCTTAGTTTTTTTTGCCTCGCCTTGACATATATTTTCGTTTGAATAGTTTTTTGTCTCATTTTAAGTTGCGAGTCAATTTTTCTTGAAATCTATTCCGAAACCTTATATAGTTTGATTTTTTGCAATGCCTTCAGGGTGGTGACAAATAGACACGGATAACGAGAACCTATGACTTCTACTTTACTCTAATTTTTGTGATGATTTAAATAGTATAGCATTCCAGCTAATTACTATAGCATAGCGTTTTTTGTTTTTTTGACTCTAAATCTAGGCAGTCAGAAGAGAATCCTTCGAGGCCAGCGGCATCCGTCACGCTGTTGTCACATCGCTCGCTCGTTGGTGCGTTTTAGTTCGGCACCATATTGGAATGTTGTTGTGTCGGGCATCCTTCTCTCTCGCTCCAATGTCCTTCTCGCTTGCTGCTGTAAGCACAGGCGCTAAGAGTATCTCGTCGTGGAATTTTCCATTCTAATTTGGATTTTAACATATTCCACCTTGGAGCGAGAAATACTGAGACTACCATGTGCCAGTAGGCAATATTCTCGGTATTTTTCGCTCAAATGCGAATTCAAATTCGTAGACAAATCGAGTGATGCATTAAAAAGACTGTAAATCTCGAACGCCGTAAAGGACGGAAAATATTTTAGACGCCCCTTTTTTGACCTAAAAAAAGGTGTTTCTTAGAGAATTTTAAAAGAGAAAAGTAATAATGACATGGAGGCAAACATAGTAAGAGGCATAAAAGGATTATGAAAATGCATAATTTAGGCATCTGCACATGTAGATGTTCTGACGGACTCGTCTACGCATATTTCCCTAGGCATAAAAGAGAAATAAAAATAATTAATTGAAGCTTAATTATAAAACGGTCCGAGATGAGACGTGGTGGGACATACCTTCTGGCTGCTTATATTGTTTTTGATGGCATTTTTATTACTTAAATTCGTGCGATAAACATGCGAAAATCCGCCACGTTACAAGCTATAAAAATAACATTTTAAAGTATCTGAACAGCTGCATCTATTAAATTAGTAGCGCTAAAATGAAACCTCTAAGGACTACAGTAACTAAAAAAATAGCTTTTAAAAGTATCCGAATAGCTGCGACTATCAGTGTAGTAGCGCTAAAATGAAATCTATAAAGACTATGGAAACTATAAAAACAGCTTTTAAAAGTAACCAAACAGCTGGAATTATCAAAAGAGTAACGCTAAAATGAAACATGTAAAGACTACAGTAACTATAAAAATAGCTTTTAAAAGTATCATAACAGCTGCATCTGTCAACATAGTAGCACCAAAATGATACATAAAAAGACTACTACAATTATAAAAATAGAATTTGAAAGTAATTATTGCTTTATTTATTGCTCAAAAAGAAAGACGTTTTATAGATTACATAACGGATATAAAACGTCGGCTTAGGCTCTACTTTATCGTATAAAAATATTTCCGCACGTTCGCTTCTTGCTTCGTGCCGGTCGCGTATTTAAACTCCCACCCGATGGGACAATATGCTGCGGTCATTCCAGGAATGGACGCGTTTTTTCCTTTTGGAATAATCCGCCCCTGAATTTGCATGCCTATGACCGATCGCGTGCGAATCACATGAACGCACGTCATGTAATTCAAAAAACTTCGCAACTTTAAATCGCGAACTTTTATTGGTATCGTAGTAAAAGCGCAGTGCTATTTGTGGGTGACAAGTCTCAGTTCATTTGCACGACTCGGGACGTTTTTCCCGAAGGATAATCAGCTCCTTTTCCTTACTTGATAACAGTAGACTAATTTCCTTCAGTGCAACTTGTGTACAAGAATGGTCGTTCTTCCAACCCGTGGTTCTACCTGGTCACCGATAAATCCTCCTCCTATACCTCTTGGCAGCTGCAGGTGCTTCCTTAGTGGTGATGGCAGGTGATGGTTGGCGATAGAATGATTTTCACTACGCGGTGGTGCTCTTTTATTTCCTCGTTTTGATCTTTTCGAGAAATCATCTTTGAAGATAATCGTATGCGCGTTAATCGAATTTCGTAATTAACCTTTATCGGTTCGCGCATCTAGGCTACGCCCTCATCATCTAATTATGTGTTTTTTTTTTATTTAACCGTTTAATTGATTACTGCTTGTGGAATAAATTATTCCTTCCAATATTATTCAATATTAATGATCCCCTCTTCTAAAACCTCCACACTCCCGAAATCGAAAGAATGCAAACAATTCATCCAATGTTCTTTTAACCCCGAAGTAAAATTTGTGCTCTGTAAACTATATTGATGTTCATACATTCTTTTTTCAAATATCTACCCGTTTGGCCAATATAATATCCATTACAATCTCTACAATTAATTTTATAAACTACTCCTGATTTTAAACATTTATCATCCTTGTCTTTACAATTACTAAATAACCTACTCAAATTGAACAATCAAACGAACTTACCTAGTGAAGTTCGATTTAGATTATTTACCATCTAGTTCGAAGATATTACCATGTAGTTCCACTTCGCCCCGCGAGATGGTCACAACCTGCAGCGAAACAGCGTAAAAATTTTCCAAGCGCTCATCTCCGGTGACTATCCTCGCGATCCTTCTCATATTTTCAGAGCGTTGTATAATTTGTATTAGGGGTTGGCAAGGATAAATGGAGAATGGTAAGTATGCATTTGGTAGTATTTATAATTTCGTGGGATTTGGTAATATCTTCGAACTAGATGGTAAATAATCTAAATCGAACTTCACTAGGTAAGTTCGTTTGATTGTTCAATTATTTACCATCTAGTTCTCGATATTACCATGTAGTAGTTTAGAGATTAAATTATACAACAATTATTAGTCTTGTCGAGTGTTTGTAAAAAAAATTTATAATGTAGGACTTATATTGATAATTAAATTACATATTTTTAGCTGATTAATACTAATTTAAATGAAACGTGATTTTAAAATACAGTAATGGCACACAATCTAGAATAAAATCTTATTTTCTATGTGGTCGGTTTTATTTATTTATGTTTTTTGTTTTTGAATTGAGTATTGAGACGGCAAATTTATGCGTATAGGGGTAGCATCGGGCGATTGTAGAATTTGGCAAATGTTTGTGATCCTTCTGTCCATCCTGCAGTACGTTTGATAGTATCTATGTCTATGGCTTGAGAGTAGGCAGATGAGGTAGCCGCGTGTTTAACAGAGTGAGCACCGAAGATAGATAGATCAATACCACTTTTGTGTAATACAGTTTTAGCCCATCTGCTAATTGTTTGAGAGCAGACATCTTTGTGTGGTTTTCTCGTAGCAACAAAAAGTTTTACGGAACCTTGTGTTCTATGTACTTGGGATACCTCCATATATTTTATAATTGTAGAATCTACGCAGATTTTTGGATTTTGATCAAAATACGGTATAGAGAGGAGCGGTTGGCAACGCCCCGGAGCCGACGTCTTTATTATTTTAGTAATATGAATGAGTAAGCCGGTCGGACCTCTTGATTTATCATTTAATGTGATGCTGGCAATGGTTTGTGCCCGATGTGCCGTGCACAACAATAGTAACATGACTGCCTTATACGTCAATGAAGTAAATGATACGTTATCCAGGGGGCAGATTGTTTGAAGATAATTCAAGACAATGGAAATGTCCCAAGTGAACGCGTATTTCGGCGTGGATGACGGTTAGGTGCTATAGTGCGGGTTTTAAGACTTTGGTGAAGACGTATGGAGCTAGGCATAACCCGAAAGGAAGGCATTTGAATTGGTAAGTGATATCATCAAATATAAAACGTAAGAATTTCTTACAACGGTCGTGAATTGGGATCATCAAGAAGGCATCCACGAGATGGTGCACATGTAACAGTTAGGAAAGATAAGATTAGTAGCCAGACGGAGGTCTTCTATTTTAAAATATTCGATTTTGATAAAATTTTTCAATTTTTTTAGGTTAAAAATGAATCTATCGGAACCGTCTTTTATAGGGTTCAAAAAATATGAAGATAGAAATTGGTCGGGGCTCGGGTTGTACACTTCTATTGCACCTTTGCAAATTAATTTTTTTATTGCGGTGGAATATCTACTGTAACTATCTCTGCAGATGTTAACTTTTGGGGGAGTAAGTTGTACAGGTTTTTGAAAAAAGGGAATTTTACATCCTTTGATGGCGTTTAGTACGCGACGATCAGTGGTAATCTCTTTCCATTTATCGAAATAATTTTTAAGTCTGCCTGCAGAACTTACGATTATCTCCTCTTGTTTGGGGATCTGTTCCTTCTCGGAGTTTTTTATCGGTTGTTGAAGAAGCTCTGCCTGCTCTTGAATGTCGACTTGTTCTGAGGTATGTAACTCTGTCCGGTTTGAAGAGTTGGGGGCCGCCTCGACGACCCCCCTCTGGATAAAAAAGGCTTGTTCGAAGTACTTGTTCTAGCTGCAGGCTTTTGCATATCTCGGGTGAGTCTTGTTAAGGTTTTTGCCTCTTTGACGCTATCGCCGAGACCTTGACCAAAAATAGTGTCATTCATTTCTGCCTTTTTGATTATCTCTACCGCGTGACACACTTAGCACGCACCACTTTTGACTTCAGTTTATTCAGAACTGGATAGAAAAATAAATGTGCAGCAGGTCTCATTCGATGTTAAGTTGCGATAAGAATTCAATGGTATAGCCAGATTTAATGCAAAATTTTTGGTTCAAAAGATAAAAAATTTATTTTCCGAAATTTTTTAAATATATCTGCCATATTCTTGTAGACGGGATAAAAACAAGTCGAAATAGTCGTTTTTGGTTAGCGATAATCTTTTTATCCTTTCGTAATAAAAATTAGAAATATTGATTATTCATCGTCGTTGCCGAAATTACGGATCTTAAATAACCGTTCCAGTTGGGTTCGTCGTCGTCACGTTACCGAGCGGTGAACAGAGTGCGGCAACTTCACTCCGGTCTCCAATGATCTCGGAAAAAATGTTTTTAAGGGTACGGAGAATACCGACCATACGGAGTTTTGTCATTTTGTTGATATCGCCAATTGAGATAGAGAATAATAGATGGCGTTAGATGAATATATGCAGCATTGCATTATTATTTTTTCTCGAGAACCGATTATAAGTAGAGTACGAACCGACATAATTATTTTTTCAAAAGTGGAAAAATAATTAAATAATTTATAATGAACTTCGCTATAAAGGATTCTGCTGCAAATTTTGCAAATTTAACTCAGATTTTACGAGCAACGTATAAACCAAGATGTTCTCTTTTACGAAGGTTATAGAATATGGAATATCCGAACTACCTAGTAGTGCTGATGCTTGACATTGCAGTTTACAAACCATGCACGTCTAATTATTAGTTAATTATTTTTTTTGATTATATGAAATCTATTAAAATATATTTTAAACAACGACTCTCTATATGTTACTCCAAACGGCACCTTTTAATAAATTATTTCAATATAATTTTTTTATTTAAATAATCAATAAGATAAATAAAAAAGTTCAAAGCATAATAACTGAATTATTATAAAAAATTATTTTTTATGATCATTATATATTCCGTATAGTTAAATCTATAATAGATAATAAGATAAAAATTTCTACTTTATCTCAATATCTATAATAAATCTTAGAATTTTTCTTTTTCATAAATGAAAAATCTCTAATATTTTAATATTTAAATTATTACACAATAATCGAAAATTATCGAAAGAATAATCATACTGTATAAAGCTTAACTGAAATATGCTTGATGGTCAAAACCAAAATTATAAACGCGTGCGATAGCGGAGTGGTTAAGGTATATGCGTGGTACCCCGAGGGCGCCGGTTCGAATCCCCGTCGGGGAAAATTTTTTTAAGCGTTTAAATTTAAT
>UELU01143957.1:1184-12294 GCA_900490025.1 Megastigmus dorsalis | reverse complement strand
GGTGTGCACCATACTACGGTACCACCATATCATCCGCAGGCAAATCCAGTGGAACGAGTTAATCGTTCACTAAAGACGATGCTCATGGCATTTATCGAAATGATTGATATTTCAAATTATTTTCTTATGCAAGTTTTAGTTACAATTGTTAAAATGATAATCTTTTTAAATAAATAATGTGAAATAGCGGAAATTGTATTTGATGAACATTATATTTTCTTGCATTTATGATTCGGAATAGATATCTGGAAAGGCCTTTCGTTTACAGAATGAGTTTTAGTGTCTCAATGTATAAAAATGGTTTATTTTGCATAGAAATTACGATATCGTGACTTATAGAACTGGAATAATGAAAAAATCATTATTTCGTGAATTTTAATTTTTGCGATTTTATTCCTTAAATACTTGTAACTTCTTTATTTTTTTGATTTTCTGCTTAAAAATTTGTTTTTAGGTTCGCAATAATGTGTACTTTCATAACATATGATTAAAAAAAAGAATTTTTTCGTCATTTTCAGGGATTTTACCCCTTAAATGAGTATGAGTGGACTGCGAAAGGATATTCAGCTGAGACGTGATGATAATTAAGTCTACATGGGCTTAAATGATCATAATTTGTATTGCCTTTTGGGTAAAAAGTTTCCTAATTTATAATATTAATATCTGTAAAATTACAAAATATTAATTATTAATGTTTTTTTACAGGATTAACAGCGGCTTGCTCCCTTATTCTCGTTGATCTTGCATTAGGGAAAGTTTTTTGTGATACACATGCGTGCGTGCACCTTTAGTTGCGCATTGCTGTAAGAATGGGCAACCACCTGCCACTATTATGGCAAATTCAGACGCATCATTTGCTCAATTGTAGTAACAGCTCGAAGCTCTGCAACAGGCCTACAATGAGCAACAGCTAACGGCACGCAATGTCAACGCAGGGCAACTAATAAGGGTAGATAGCTACCCGGCACCGAAGCTATCCGCGTTTTACAAAAAAAGACCCGGCTCTCTGTTTCGCACATGTTGAGGCCTCATTCCGAAATGCGCGTATGACAACACAAGTAACGATGGCCGACACTGTAATCGCGGGCTTAGACGCGGATGTTGCCTCTGTAATCTCAGACCTCATTTTGACACCAGATCCAGAAGCGCCCGCGCCCTGCAACAAAATCAAAGAGCACGTCATCGCTGCTTTCTCCGCGTCAGCTAAGGCCAAACTTAGGCAGCTGCTTAAAGAACAGCTCGCTCCGGCCGGCTAACCCTCACAGATGCTCGCGCTCATGCGAAATCTAAATCACAGCTTAGCATTCCAGGAACTACAAGAGCTTGCGGACGCTATTGTAGAAGCCACGCAACCCGGTCACATGGAAATATGCGCGACTACAACGCGAAATGCCAATGACGTGCAGCAGCACTAAGGCGGATCATTGCTGGTTGCACAAGAAATTTAGGGAAAAAGCCTTCAAATGCGAGCAGCCTTGCTCTTGCCTCAGCAGGAAAACTAAGCAGCACCACCGAGGTGGGGACAATTGGTGCAGGTGCTACATTCTCAAATCAACTCCATGTTCGCGAAGGAAATTCGGGTCGTTTCTTCGTCGTAGCCACCGGAGCGGAGGTTATCACTCGTCCCTAAGACGCTAAATTCGCCCTTGCAGCCTCAAGGTCTAAAGCTTTTTGCCGTGAACGGCACGCACGTGATCACCATTGGCATTATGCGTCTCACGCTAAACTTCGGTCTACATCAATCAATCGAATGGAACTTCCTCATAGCGGACGTTCTGTACTCGATTTTAGGGGCATATCTCCTTTCACATGTTGATCTCAGGGTTGATCTCAAGCCTGGACAAGCACTCTTGCCACACCGAGCTTGAAATTTAGTTTAATAAGCCCCTCTTGCAAATATGCCCACATCCTCGTTCTATATCCCAGAGTCATGGAAGCGGAATAAGCCACCCCTCTACAGGACCGAGGTATAATACACTACATCGCTACCACGGGTCCTCCCGTCACCCAACGTGCACGGAGGCTCGCTCCCGACAAATTCAAAATAGCCAAGGTTGAGTTCAAACGTCTCTGCGATTCGGGTATTTGAAGACCCTCGAGCAGCCCCTGGGCTAGTCCACTTCTGCTGACGAACAAGAAAGATGGATCAATCAGACCTTGCGGAGATTATAGTCGTTCGAATCTTGTGACCACATCAGACAGGTACCCTATTCCACGGCTTCACGCCTACCAAAACGTACGTAAATCGCAAGAAAACGGTAATCTTCGCGAATTAACCACTAAAAAAAATAAAAAATAAAAAGCTACTTGTACCTGCGGACTACGACTCGCATGTACCGTCGTTCACCTCGTATGTACCTCAGTTGTCAAAAAAATAAGATTGTAAATGTTAGTGTGACCCAGCACTTCGCACTATCAAGGGTGATAGCCGCAGTTATCCTTTCAACCTTGTAAATTTTTATGTATACCAAAAAAACTTCTATTATGGGGGGGAGTGATATAGGGGCAAGTCTCCACACTCTGGAGTGCAGGTAGCCACAAGAACGGGAGAGCGCAAAAGGCTGTAGCGAGAAACACGTCGACTCTTGTCCGCTTCAGACGCACGAAAAACTCTGATTATCTTTTTAGCTGCTGCCTCATTCTTTCACCTTCTCCTCGCCCCTCGAGAGTAGCGCTCGAGCCCCAGGCATCAGGTAGTCCTTCAATCTCTACATTGGTAACTTTATCGAAATAAATAAAATTAAAAAATATACTTACACATACTTACGGACTCTTAACTTTTTGCTCACGGGTGGTACATACTATTCCTGGTAGATGATGTTGTATAAAGATAATAACTAAGTAATGAACTTCGAATTAGATCGATATATAAAACGGCGTCCGAGAGAACTTATTAAGGGGGGTATACATTTAAAAATTTTCAAAAAATAAATTTTTTTTTATTATCGATCCAGATAGAAAATTTTTCATAGAATAAAGTCCCGTTCCCCGTTTATCGAAATTTAATTTCGTCTTAAAGTTATAGAAGAAACAGTAAACAAGTAAAATAGCAGATCTTTAAATTTTTCTTCAAATAATTAAAAGTTTCACTTCTATATATTCTATATTTGCGATTAGGTATGCATTTTATACGTAAGGCATGAACAATCAAAAGAGAAATCCTAAAAAGAAATAAATTTAATAATTACAATGGTCACTGCATCTATTTTGTATATAGTAGTATATGTAGTTTGTGCTAAATTCGAGTTGCTGGTGCAACGAGCATGGCTACAGTGTATATTAGATTTAAATGCGCTTCAAGCATTTACTATATTCGACATTCGTGAAAAATATATTTGTCCAAAGTATAAAGGCCATGGACATGCTTATAGATGTGTCGTGTTTATTCCTTATAATCTGTTCCGTGTTCCGCATCTATACAATATAATAGCGGTTAATTTCAATATAAATAACAATGGCTGCTTCTAGGTATCTTGTATGCGTATTATACGAATAATTTTTCATGTAGTTGACACTTTGACAGCTAGATTGAGGTTAACACTCATAGGTATAAATATTTACCTTTTTTTAATCAAACTACAATTTTAATCGTATATTAAAAGTGAGTTCATGCGTTCGTGCGTTCGTGAGTGAATAAATAGATAAACTTTCATTTATTTATTTATAAAAAATAGTTATAACCAAAATAGCAATTAAAGTTTTAATTACTCTGTGTGGAAGCTTCTTCCGAAAACTTCTTTTAGTGGATTGAATGTATTAAAAATTGGTGTAAATATTGATGTTACAATATTTAATGCTGGACGTACTAGTTTTTTGAAAATTATGAAAGAGTTCGGAATCGTGCCTGAACATTCTTGTATCCGTTGGGTGCAAACCAGTGATGATGAAAGATTATTTCATGCTGAGCGGAAGATGCTTGCCAATTCTCTGCAGGCAAGAAGACCAAGGAGACTAACTCGAGAACATTTGCTCCCAACTTCAACGAGTCAAGTCCCACAAAAATAGTTTTGGACGGATTTTCCACAGAATGTTGTTAGAAGACTTGTTAGAGTTCTGTGTCTACCCACCAAGACAACATTTCAAGAGAAAAATAGATGTAGTTTTTGTAAAATGGTCTGCTGATTGTGACGTCCGATACATGCGATACAAATACACGAATATTAAATTATAATAGAAGTATAATAAGTAGATTGGAATATATCTATAAGCGGAAAAGGATAGTAAATACTATGAAATAAGAAGCAAATTCGGAGAAAAGAATAATATTTTCCATGGAGCAAGAAGGAGGGGAAGCCCAAGTCAAGCCGGCATCATGCTATAAAAGCCGCAGAAGGAACAGCGAGAATCAGCTTTTGCTCAAGAGAACATGTAGAGACGATTATAGAATATATATATATACGTTTCATTACTTATTTCTCTTTTCTTAAATCGTGTCTCCTCTCTCAACTACCTATGCGAATCGGAGAAGTTGGCCCATTGCGCGGCGACCGATCCATCGTTTAAAGGAAACCCTGTCATCTGAAATACTCGGTTGAACCATTGCGCGCTCCCGGGAAGAACAGATTGGTACGGGTTAGTACTAAAATAACCTAAAATGACTAATCACTAACCTTATTTTCTATGTCTTTTTCAATAACATGCCAATGAGTGCATGTTATTTGTGAAGAGGAAGGAAATAAACATTGTTGCCTGAGCCTGCGAGACTGCATTTGTTGTGGGGCGGCGAGCGCAGGTAAACAATAACAAAGCGCTGTGAGCTAATGTAGTGGTCAGTGTGTATTACTATATTCGGCTCCGTGCGGCGTATTCATAAACATCCTTGTCTAACATTCAGATGTAACGACCAATGCGTGTTATTATGTCAGAAAGACAAGTACTTGGGTGGGAAAACCGCGTAAATCAAGTCTATAAGAATCCGTGAGTACGCGCGTAAAGTGTGGACGTCACATGCTATGGACAACTGCTTGTAGAAGTATGTTTTATTACTGCTCGTAGGCATTTGCACCAAGAGTTTCTACGAATTGAACAGAACTGGTGTTGCAGATATTCATCAATGGAAGCCTTGTGATACCAAATGGCCCAGATGTCTCTAATCATTCTACTTAGTGATGCTGGATTCTTGCGGATAGCTCCAGTATAGTGATGTGAAATAATAATTGTTTATTTACTACAATTTTTAGTGAAGGCATTGAATGAATTGGCGATGAATCAGAAGTGGATGCAGCTGGATTTTGTCAGATAAGTAAAACACATTTTTTTATAAAATAAGATTCATTTCTAATAAATAAGAAAAAAAAATACTTAGTAAAAAGTAATCTTCTTTTTTAGTTACAGGTCCAGTGTCTACACCCAGAGATCAAGAGAGGCAGTGAATTTTGTGTAATGTTGTGGTAACAGCTATTTCACAATATTTATAAATATATAAATAGGACAGGAATGATTGAAGTTTTTCATGCTCTGGCATTCGACTTGTCAACAGGGAACTCAAGGTATGTTATTTATTCAATAATTTAAAAAATACTGACATAAATAATATATTATCTATATTTCAGAAGAAGTTTTTAAGAAGAAAAGAGATCATTTTGATGTACAGTTCTGGCAACTGCAAAGCTGTTTTCTGGAAAACATGCAAGTTTGAGGTTGGCGTAACTTACAAGTCCAATGGCTTGATAAATTTTGATGGGATTGATCTTCAATTATTTGCAATTGATGTCATTGTAGTGTGAAAAACTGCATAAATTTTATTTTTTGTGATTAAGAAGAATAATGAAGATATATTCATGATAAGATACGGTCAACTTTAAAGCTGTTTACTGGAAAACATGAAATTTTTAAGTTTGATGTAACCTACAGGTCAAACCGATTGATCTATTTTGATTTAATTGGTTTTAAATTGTTTGTAATAGATGTCATTATGATGTGAAGAGTTGTATAAATTAAAATTTTTTGATTAACTGATAAAATGAGTTCAAAAACTGCATAAATTCATAAAATTTCCTCAATTTTTATGAATTTATGCAGTCGCACTGAAAAGCTTGGGTTAATCAGGCAATGAATTTTTTTGTGAGTGTATCATACATGATTTTTGTGTATTTTAACGCGCTGAAACCGAATTCATGGTCTATTTTACTCGTACACCCTTAAATTTTTGAAAAAATGGTAAAAAATGCTATAAAATCGTTAAAAAACATTAAATTTTGCGTGCAAGAGCGAAGTATTCTAGCAATACTTTTTTTGCAATTGTATTATACATGATTTTTGTGTATTTTAATGCATTTAATCTGACTCGGGTTCCAAAATCTCTCCAGAAACCTTTATTATTTACGCCCGGAGAAAAAAAAAACTGAAGTCGGAATATGACTGCGTTAGGGCATTTTAAGCAAAAACTCACCTTTAGTTTTTCAAATTTTACAACATTAGTGTTTTAGAAAAAAAGGTTACAATATCGAAGGCTACACAATTTTCTTACACTTTCTTTCGTTTGTAACGAACTCTTCTGTCTTCAAACGACCTATGCAGCAGATTCTCCTTTCTTTTTGTTCCCCTCGGCTTGGTTTCTCTTTTCAGCATCCAACAAAAATCTGCCATTATATTAACATGCCACTTTCCTTGGTAGCGGCGTTCCATTTGCTTGATGTCTTGGTGAAATCGTTCACCCTGTTCTTCGCTATAATCTCCAAGGTTCTCTGGATAATAGTCCAGATGCGAGTGCAGGAAACGCAATTTCAAGTTCATCAAGCTGCCTAATAGTAGTGACTATCTCCAGCTCTACTATTCTATACACATAAGAAACATGGATATTTTGTAAAACCTGAGTTACAAGCGATTAGAGCGTACGAGTAAAATAGACCGTGAATTCGGTTTGAGCGCGTCAAAATACACAAAAACCATGTACGATACACTCACAAAAAAATTCATTGCCTGATTAACCCAAGCTTTTCAGTGCGAAGCCTCACAATTTACAGCAATTTTTCTAGGTTTTCCACCAGATTTTCAAAATTTAAAGAGCGTACAAGTAAAATAAACTCCAGTTTTGGCTTCAGCGCGTTAAAGTACATAAAAAGTAACATTTGTAGTAATTTTCAGTTACTCTAAGCTTTTTCACCGAACCCTTACCTACTGTAAGCCCCCGTAAGGATCGATTTTTTGATTTTCTGGGTGGTTTTTCTCGATTTAAAAAAAATGAAGAGTCCTGAAGCAATTCTGCGCTCGGATTCGGTTTCACGCATCAAAATACATAAGAAATGATAGGTCTAGTATCTGGGTCTGTTCACTTTTTTTTGTGTGCCTGTGTTATTAATTTAATGTAAATTTACATATTTCTCATTTTAGAGCAAAATCGAGCATATGAGATATTATATTTTCTGCACTCTTGCTTTGCGATGATTATAATTATTTAATGTATAAGTTTAGAAATAAGAAAACTGTATGGAAAACGTGTGAGAGCAAGAGAGATGACAGATGCGTTCTCTCTCATTCCTACACACTTTCCTATGCAAGCGTCAGTCCATCGAGGGTATAAAAGCGGAGCGTTTTGCCCTATGTGATAGATTCGTCTACGACCCAAGCTCGGTGTCAGACGTGTATTCCACACTACTTTCAAAAATAAAGATTCAAGTTCACATTACACGAATTTTACCTTCATTTTACAAACATTAATCAATCTTTTAAAAAAAAACTAGATCATTTACAATCAATACAACTTCAATTTATTCAATCAAATTTATTAAATTTATAAAAAAAAACCAATCAAAGAAACAATAGAAAAAAAAAAGAGAATTCACATATAACATTTCAAAACAAAAGAAAAAATAATGATAAATTTCTATTTTGCTTCTAGTTTATTTTTTATTGCATGAAACCTTTGTAGTTTTTCTTTAGAATGCAATTGCACTTTTAGTTCCATCCCAATGGATTGGCTTGAAAAATTGCAAATTATAAAAAGAAAAATAAATACAACTGGACTTTTAGTTCCATCCGTAAGGATCGGCTTGAAAAGTTGCAATTCAGAACAAAAAAAAATATATAATTGCACTGTAAGTTCCATCAGAAAGGATTGTCTTGAAATGTTACAAATTATAAAAAAAAATATTAATACAGTTGCACTTTTAGTTCCATCCGAAAGGATTGGCTGGAAAAGTTGCAAATTGTAAAAAAGTATTAATTCAATTGCACTTTTAGTTCCATCCGCAAGGATTGGCTTGAAAAGTTGCAGTATATATATAGTGCGATTGTATTAATGTATATTTTTTATAATTATAATTTATAGGTACTATATATATATATTACCTACCTATAAACAAATCCGGACCTTTTAGCAACTGCGAACAGGCAGGATTATTTATTTAGGATAGGTTATTAATGTATGGTTTGTAGCCAGAGTTAACAATAAAATCCCTACTACTAAAAATAGTGGTTCTTGTTTTATTAGTGTAACTATTAATCAGAGCCAATATTAAAAATAAAAGGGCCTCACCTGAAAATCGGCACTTCAGCCAAAAACCTGAGATCGGGTATTTATTTTAATCAAATTTTAGTTTCAAAATATAAATAAAACTTAAAAATATAGATAAAAATAACGGAAAATTTAAGATCGGGGTAAACAAATATTAATAATTAAAACACATCGTAATACCGATTCATTCAGAATTTCACGCGTTTCAATTGCACAAACGCTCCGTCCCGAGTTAGAGTGTTTAAATACATTGGCTCAAAAAAGAGCAGCGTACATGCATTGCTTAACGCAAAATATGTATACACAATATTAAATAAAGTTAGTATTTGTCGTTGTCGGACGTCACAAAAATCTTTTTAGAACAATGTAAGGTAGCGCGCAAGATAATAGATGTAGAATAAAGGCATTAGAAAAAAGTAGCTCATTCGTCATGCCTTACTCAGCGATGTATGAGAGTCAAGCCAAGTGAATAAAATATGAGTGATAGGTAAGCTTCATTTCCGCGCTGTTTTCGTTTCTGTGACGTTGCAAAAGCTCTATATACTTTTTCCTCTATCACAATGACAATAACACATGCTCGAACTGATTTTCTAAGTTTTCAATCGTCAATAACTTAATAATTGTGCGTTGAATCAAAAATTAAGAAAATTACACATGTCCTACATTTCTCTTCTCTTTCAATTGATATCTGAGAATTTAATTGCTGTGTTTTGTACTTCTAAAGCAGAGAATGATTTTTTGTATACGTGGCTACTAAATTTGTCATTCTCTGATTATTATTAGAGACTAATTGAATAATATTCAAATACTAGTCTTTAAGTCTTTATTTCTAAATTTATTTTGTATAAGCATGAAATGTTTGAAAATTTTTAGAATTAATTAATCTGCTATTTTAATATTATATAATTAAATTTTAATATTTTTCAGTGCAACAACATTACTCCTACAATTCAATAATTTTATGCACAAAGAAATTGACTATATTCCAGGCGATCACTTGGGAGTGTTCGCTTGTAATAAAAAATCTCTCGTAGATGGATTATTAGCAAGAGTTGATAGTGGAATTGATGTGAATCTTCCGGTCGAGTTACAAATTCAAAAACAAGTTCATACACCAAATGGTATGTTTTGTGTTTTCATATTTATAAATTAAATACTTCAAAGGCGATTTGCGTATTTCTGAGAGAAAAATAAGAAAAAGTAAGCAATGAAATCCTGAAAAAACACAAATTACATATATATAATAATAGACAATGTGAAAAGAGTGTGCACGTCTACATGCACATGTTTTACATTTTATTCTCAGAAATGAATTTGATATTCCTTTAATCCGCGTTTATACTTAAGGAGGTTCGACCGGTATTCACTATAAGCAAGGTAAGCACGGAATTCGCTGGATATTTTCACCGTACTTAACACTTAAAAGAAAAATATCTTCTAACATCGATTTCAATATATTTGAGGACACTTACTATTGTTCTTAAATCCGGTTATCAATTCTCATACATTAATTTGATAAAATACCAAGTTGTAAGAGATTGCCTGTGCCGTGTATAGAAAGCTTTGAGAATTCGACAACGTCTCACATCGCGGTGTTGTATAAACTAAACACATCTACATGCTGTTAGGATCTCGCACTACCCTGAACATATAGCGACGGTAAATGGACAAAAGTCCCGATCGACCTATCGCATGGAAATAACCTCTAGAGTGCTTCTACAATAGTATCGACCCCGCGTTAAACCCGGACGCCACCGAGAATAATTCTAAGACGCAATTAACTTGATGAAGTAATGCGTCGATAATAGATGACCATTTTAGCTATAATTACAGTAGTAGTTAGCTGAAATTATCCCCTACTAAAGAATGATACTTATGAAGCGGCAGGTGACCGCTAATCGTTACTGGTTATTGTACTTTCTATCCAACTACAAGTGTGCCAATTTAAACGGTAGTTAATAGGATAGTTAATTAATACTCATTAGTCACCCAGTCGTACCTATGATAATGACATATGGGCCGATAAATAATAATTTAACAATAATCAATTAATCACGCTTATATAACAAATAGTTGTAATAAGACTATAATCATAAATTTATTGAGGAATACAATAGCAATTCTAATTTAAAAAAAGGGAACAATTAGATAATAAAAGGTCAGATTAATTAAAATAATAGCTAAGAAATAAATTCAAAATAACAAAGAGAATTATTCAATATTATCGTTAATTAACCACAATTAATTATAAACATCATTATCTAGGATTACTTGAATCCTAGATAATTAATTAAGTAATAAACAACAATTAAATTCATGAATAATTAGCATTGATTAATTATTGCTGTGACTTCCCTTACGAAAAAAAGCTGTAGTTCTAGCTACACAAACTCTGTAGCATGAACTACAGAGAATGTGTAGTTGATACTACAGAAAATACTGCAGAAAGCTGTAATCAATACTGCAGAAAATGTGTAGTAAATTCGGACTACAGAAATAACTACACAGTAGGATCGTAACCAAAATCGCTCGAATATTGTTTATTTATAAATACATCGCCTGTTTTTATTATAAAAGATGACTAGAATTAATTAGAATAAAACAATAATTAAAAAAAAGGAAAAAAAATAAAAAAATAAACTTGACCCTGCCGGG
>UELU01143953.1:1931-22779 GCA_900490025.1 Megastigmus dorsalis | reverse complement strand
TAGCACTGTGCTCACTCACTAAAGAAGTTGTCTGGCTCAGGCGACTAATGGATGAACTAGAATGCTCTCAAGAAACTCCAACTAACATATGGTGTGATAATCAACAAGCAATTACAATTTCTAAAAATCCTAACTCGACAAAACGTACAAAACACATTGAAATTCAATTTTTCTATACCAGTGAAAAACAAAAAGATGGAATGATCAACGTACAGTATATTCCAACAAGCAACCAACTTGCGGATCCACTAACAAAGCCTTTGTCAAGAGAAAAACTTCAGTCTTTTAAAACAGCATTTGGAATGGTATAGAATAATGCAAAAATCGAAAGGGAGTGTTGAAGTATGCGCCTTTTGATTTCATGATAAGGTAACTAACTACCTTACCAACGCAGACCACCTCTACATATGGCTGTCGACGGAGCACCGAGCTCTCGCGCTGTCTCGTCAGACTTGCTCCGGTTTTGTTTTAAGTATACACGTGGCTGTGAACTGTATTATCAAAATGTTTATCTTTCATTGTGCTTCATTGTTAATGAACATTGAATCAGTTGTTTAACATTATTGTTCCTAGAGTACTTTAATAAATTGTTTCTATCTTGCATCATACACTGCTTAATTATTTCATAACCTCAACACTTACATTAGTGTTTTAATCGTTTTTACTGTTATTTTGAAAAGAACCACTCCTAGAAAAAAATGTTTAATACAGACAAGTTTTGTTTTTTTGTGCTCTGCAACTTTTGCATGTAACACTTTTGTAACAACTAAATAGTTCTATTTTTATAGGCCAGAAAAGGTCATTTTAAGCTAATTTAAAACATTTTAAATCGTTTTTTCATTGTTATCACGAAAGTATCTGCTATTACAAAAAAGTAGCAACTAAAGCGAGCCATCAAGTCCAGCCAGCGGCGCTGCTGGTGGGAGCTGAGGGAGGAGCTGAATAGGGATCCGTGGGGACTGGATTATAAGATCGTTACCCGAAAGCTGGCGGCTTTTGCCGGCAGCAGTCCAACAGACGCAGGAACCATCAATAACATCGTAAATGCCTTGTTCCCTGGGCATCCCGAAAGGCAGCGCCCTCAGGAAACATCCGGCTGCCCAGTTGAGTCTTTATTCACGAGGGCGGAGCTCTTAAGGGCGGTTTCCACTATGCGAAACAAGAGAGCTCCAGGGCCGAACGGCCTCTCGGCGGAGCTGCTTAAGGCGATAGCCGCAAGTCACCCAAGCCTCTTGCTGGACATGTACAACTCGTGCCTAAAGGCGGGTGTATTTCCGGCCCGCTGGAAGGTCGCGAACTTGTCTTGATCAGCAAAGGCAAGGGTCCGGTAAACACTCCAGCATCGTACAGTCCACTGTGCATGCTAGACACCGCAGAAAAACTCCTGGAGAAGCTGCTGAAGCCCCGTCTCCTAGGAGCCGTGCGAGAGCCAGGAGCTCTAGCCCCTCGCCAGTACGGCTTCAGACAGGGCAAGTCAACCATCAATACAGTCCAGGAATTCGTTGACGCCGCAAGGTCGACGGAGCGAGGAAACTATTTCTCACGCCCCGTGTGTTTGCTGGCCACCTTAGACGTGAAGAGCGCCTTCAATTCCGTCAGGTGGGACCAGGCGCTGGACGCCATGGAGAGAGATTTCCGGGTCCGCGGGTACATTCTCCGAATGCTCGGGAGTTACCTCGGGAACCGCTCCATCGTCTATGACACAGATGATGGCCCGATGAAAAAGGAAATAACATCTGGGGCTGCTCAGGGCTGTATCTTGGGTCACGATGTCTGAAACATCTTCTACGACGGGATCCTAAGGATGGAAATGCCCGAGGGCACGTTCCTGATAGGGTAAGCGGACGATATTACGGCAGTCATCATCGCCAGAGTTGTCGACGCGTATCAGATGCGAATCAATCAGGTAATGCGTCGAGTGACCTCCTGAATGGAGGACCACGGGCTCCAATTATCAGCAGCCAAGATCGAGATCGTGCTGCTCACTAACAGGCGCATTGACACCTTGTGCCCGATGAGCGTAGGCGACGCGACGGTCCAGACCAAGCCAACTACTAAGTACCTGGGGGTGACGCTGGACTCAAAGATCACCTTTGGGGAACACATACGTAGGGCGGCCGACAGGGTAGCGGCGGTGACAATGCCGCTTAGCCGGATCATGGCTAATACCAAAGGTCCACGGACTTGCAAGCGCCGTTTGCTCATGCGCACCGCCGAATCCATCATTCTGTACGGTTCCGAAGTCTGGACTGACACGCTGCGGTACGCAATGTACCGCAAGCATATGGCCGCAGTGCAACGGAGAGCGGCTCTCCGTATTGCGTGCTCCTGCCGCACGGTCTCCGAGCCCGCGGTGCTGGTAGTCGCTGGGGTTATATCCATCGACCTACTAGCCCAGGAGAGCCAGTTCGTTCACCAGCAGAAGCCAGTGTTGGGCAAAGTGGCCGTTCAGACATCTGTTAGAGCCAACACCATCCAGGTCTGGCAGCAGAGATGGGCGGCAGAAATGAGAGGCCGGTGGACAGCAAGACTAATTATCCAACTGGACGCCTGGCTAGCCCAGGAGGCGGGCGAGGTTAACTATTACCTCATCCAATTTCTCACGGGCCACGGCTTGTTCTGCTCGTACCTCCACAAGATGGGAAAAGTAACAGAGCCAAGCTGTGGCTACTGTGACTTTCCCTCGGACGACGCAAACCACACCTTTTTTGAATATAGATGGTGGAGCGATGAACGAGGGACACTTGCAGCGGACCTTGGAAGCATCACGTCGGACAACGTCATTGGTCTGATGCTCCAGGGTCACGAGAAATGGGTGAGGGTGGCCGTATTCGTAGAGACGGTCCTACGTCAGAAGAAGCAGGATATGGACGGCATGCAATACCGTAGCCGTGCTTAGAAGGGGGCTCCTCTTGTTTTATATTTAACACTTTAACCCAATAACGCCGAGGTGATCAGAATTTTTACTAACTTTTCAACGTGTTTATTTATTATGTTATCGGACCAAAAAAATAATGCAATACCTCTATTCCTACGCGAAATTTGATGCTCTTTCAGAACCTGAGCTCGAAATTTCGATAAGACACCGAAAAAAAAAATATGGCCGATTGAAACGTAAAAAATGTGAAAATTTTCGAAAAAAAAATTTACCGCAAAGGTATCAACTTTTTACTATGATCAGAGGTGATCATGGCACTCGAACATTAAGAGAATTTTTTTTCAGAAAAATTCATCTACGTGTTTTTTCAAAATGGCGGCGAGAATGAAAACATTTTATAAAAATCTTAATCTATTGTTTTCTTAAAAACTATGAACTATAGAAAAAAATTTCTAAGAACAAAAATGTCCTTGACTAATTGAGACTTTGAGACTTGAGAAATGAGTGTTCATTGACTAATTTTAAGTCTTTTTTGTTCTTAAAATTTTTTTCACAAAGTCTATAGGTTTAGAGAAAAAAATTTTTCTTGAATGGTACATAAAATTTTGTTTCTATCTACCACTACAAAATTCACGAACAAACTCGTACATCCTTTCACTTGTGGATGGACACATATGTTCTATACAATTTTTACATGATTTATAAGTAAAGCATATAATAAAAATATTGGTTTTCACTTTTTCAATACATTTGTTATGTCACGAAAACGTTCAAAATCTTCTGCTTCATCGCATGCAGAGTATGAATCAGATTCTTCGGATAGTAATTCCGACGAAATCATATTGATTCCGGATGCAGACAATTCAGGCTCCGATGATTCTGATTCCGATTGTGATTCGATATCTTATTCAGATTCTGAACATGAATTCACAATACCAAATATTACTTATAAAAAAGCTTGTGCTACTTATTCTGAAAACTTAGATGAACTTGAAAAAAATCACGAATTCATTTGGATCGACGGCGAGAAGTCATATCCAAATACTTGTGAAGAAACAATATTATTATCTGAAGCTGCAAAAAAGAATATACAGGCGTGCGGGCCTTTCCAATTGTTTGAAACCTTTTTTTCCGCCGAAATGAAACAATATATAATTTATGCGTCTAAAGAGAATAATGAGACCGTGCGGCAGGAGCACGCAATACGGAGAGCCGCTCTCCGTTGCACTGCGGTCATACGCTTGCGATACATTGCGTACCGCAGCATGTCGGTCCAGACGTACAGAATGATGGATTCGGCGGTGCGCATGAGCAAACGGCGCTTGCAAGTCCGTGTACCTTTGGTATTAGCCATGATCCGGCTAAGCGCCATTGTCACCGCCGCCACCCTGTCGGCCGCCCTGCGTATGTGTTCCATGAAGGTGATCTTTGAGTCCAGCGTCACCCCCAGGTACTTAGTAGTTGGCTTGGTCTGGACCGTCGCGTCTCCTACGCTCATCGGGCACAAGGTGTTAATGCGCCTGTTAGTGAGCAGCACGATCTCGATCTTGGCTGCTGCTAATTCGAGCCCGCGGTCCTCCATTCAGGAGGTCACTCGACGCATTACCTGATTGATTATGCCGCATTAATGCGTGACCTAACGAAGGATCGAGACATTAGACATCGTTTAAGGGAGCTAAGAAGATTAGATGACACCAGGCTCTTACAGGAACTCAAGCTATTGGACCTGAGCCTGCAGGGCAGCCATAAGGTACTAGCATAACGCCTGCTTAGAGCCCAGCTGCGAGCAATCGGAATTGTCGACCGCGTAGCATGGTACCCGGAACTGGATGAGGATAATACTCTTGGAGAGGAATTCCCGGAAATCGACTCGGACGACAACTATAGCGTGGCATCGCGTCAAGAAATTCACCCAGTGATCCCTATAATGTCCGGAGCCGGCGCGCTATCGGGTACACAGGTGACGGTAGCCCAGGCGATCCCAACAGTGACCAGCGCTAGCCTTTCCACTAGCACAGTCACAGTAGCTTCTACAATGGGGGGTCTACGCATTTCTGACGGATTAAATGACGGACTGGATTGTCGGATACCCGACTACAACCCTCATCGACATTCGGGCACCGTTCCTCGGCACTTGGCCGATTATGCGGGAGTGGCATTGCAAGGACCACCGATAAGAGATACTCGTAACCCAACCCTATCGAAGAATCACCAGTACCATCGTTATCGAGACCTCCTTCCTTACCACCTCTCACGAGACGGGGTACTCCCCTCGCAGACGAAATCCAACCATGGTCGAATCTGGCCGGGTCCAGATGCCGGCCGCCACCAATAGACACACCTCTGCCAAGGAAAGTAATCAGGGCACCCGAGAGTGCATTGCTATTGGACGGTCAGCAGTTCCCCGGAATGAATCCACAAATGCTCGAGACGGATAATCGAGCAACGCTGGACCATAGGCCAATGTCACCAAGACCCAGGGGTCTACAACAACCACCACCGAGGAATGCGAGAAGGAGAGCTAGTAGAACCCATCGGTCCGCCAAGTTTAGAGACGACAGCGACACAGACAGTAGTGACTACGGCAGCTATACGGAGCCAGAGTCGAGACAGCGTCGCCGAAGACGCTTCAAAAGTTCTAGCTCGGATTCAACGACAGACTCCGAAGACTACCCGCGGCATGGTTATCGAGACGGAGACATAGGCAATCAGAGAGATTCAACGGCCCGGACGCTGCAACTCATGAAAACTATGCAAAGCTGGCGCTTAAAATTTTCGGGAGAAGAGAAGGAAGGGCCCGAGGAATTTCTGTCACAATTCAATGACTGCCGTCTGAGCACGGGCATGACCGATGCCGAATTGTTGACAACACTACCTTGTGCGTTGTCAAAAGGGGCTAGTATTTGGTTTCGTACCCATAAGCGAGACATTTATTCATGGAAAGACTTGAAAAGGGCGTTCAGGCATCAGTACGTAAGCGAGTGGGACCGAGAAGACTTGCTTGACGAACTCAAGTCGAGGACCCACGCCAAAGGAGAGAAAATAGCAGTCTTCCTCACCTGCTTCCGCTACATTGTAGGCCATTTCAAGAGACCACCCTCAATGAGGCGACAGCTGAAAATCGCGTACAGGCATATCTTACCGGAATACCGAAGATACATGGCGAACAAGACATTCGATTCCTTCAAAAGCCTGGAGTACCTAGGGCGCCAATGGGAAAAAGATAAGGACATGGATAAGCGCTATGCCCCTCCACCTACTAAGAACTCAGCCAGACTCCCAGGCGGAACTTTTGCGGGACTTACTTCGTCGGGACACGCGAAAACGGCCAAGGTGGCGGCAGTCAGTGAGGAATCGAGCCAGAAATCCGAAAAACTACATAAGAGCGAGAGCAGCAAGGGGAGAACAAGGAAGAGCAGATCGTCAAGTGCAGAAATAGCGGCGAACGTGGTACTACCCGCAAACTCCACGGCCCCACCGGGACCAGCAACCACGACAAGTACGTTGCCAAACAATATGCTTCAAGGCAGCAATGCTGGTGCCGGCCAGCGCCAGAATAATTTTGGTTCGGGACAAAACAGAGTCGCAAGGTCAAACACCGGGCCGTACGCGGGAATCTGTTTCGTCTGCTCGAGACCGGGACATAGGGCGTCCCAATGCGACCAGAGGGCCTGTTTTAGATGCCATCAGAAAGGCCATAGCTCAATGCACCCAACAACCCCCAGCACCGAGACAACAGTGCCGAGTTTGCGGCACAGAGGGTACTACCTTTAAGGACTGCCCCAACTGCGTGGAATACCGCAAAATCTTAGGAAACGGATTTGTGGGGGCGCAAGGCCGCCCCCAGAACACAAGCCGGTAGGCTGGACACCCTTTTTCGAGACAGCCCTGAATGATAGGAAAATTGATTCGCGAGCCATACAGTCTTCAAACCAGCCAACAGGAACCAAGAGGAAGACCTTCGACCGGCCAGATATCAAGACTCGAGACAGGAAATCATTCTGGGACGCGAATAAGGGCAGTAGGGGACGAGAGCAAGATCAGAACGTGCCATCCGTGAGGTTGATGCTTACGATAGATTTTATGCTCGAGACCCCAGAGGGGATGAATTATCAGGATAAAGTTTCGAACGCGCCACAGGATAAAGTGTTGCCGCGAACTACCGATAACTCATTCAGGGACAGTTGTCAGGAGCAGAAGGTTTCAAACGCGCCACCAGAGAGGGTGATGCCGAGAACCACAGATAATCCACTGAAGAACGTTCATCAAGAGGAAAGTGTTTCAAACGCGCCGCGAGGGAAAGTGACGCCAAGAACCCTAAGAATAACGTCGTCAGTGAATCATCGAGACAGAGAGAGAGTAAGGACTTGAGCTCACCACGGGAGAAGGTGCTGCCAGGTCCCGTAGTTAACACGCTAGTGGATATTAATCGCGAGAAGGATATAAGAGCATCACAAAGGGGAATGCTGCAGGCCTTAGACAATACCACGACTGTTGATCGAGAGAATACAAGCTCTAGCGCGTCACCACCGGAAGTGCCGCCTGAGCTCTTAGATAACTCATCAAAGGGGTGTGCAAGAGAGAATGAAGTTCCACCCGCACCTCAAGGGCGAGTGTTACAGCGGACTTTGGAAACTACCTCGGATACGGAAAGGCATAAGGGAGATACGGCCGTGCATCCAACGAAGCCATCATCTCCTGATGTTGTTCATGAAGCCCTGGCCTGGCTCCATGGGTCTTTTGGACCTGCCATGGCATCTACGTCACCATGTCCTGTCCAGGGAGGGGGAGAAACCGTAGTACCTACGGTTGAAGGCAGTCCGGTACCGCTGGTCGAGACAGAAGCCCAGAATAGGAATTTTATCAATATCTCTCTGGGAGGCGCTAATTATCGAGCCTTGTTCGACCCTCGCGCCATGAATTCCCTAGTCGGTTCGCTAGGTGCTTCAAAGACCGATTGGAAGAATCCGGATTGGCAGTTAGAGGCGTTACAGGAGGAATTAGTAAAGTACTAGGGCTCTTGAAATTCAAGTTGGAGGTGGACGGACAGACCGGCTCACTTAAAACCAGAGCCGTGGACGGACTCGGTCACGACATTGTTCTCGGGATGGATTTTTGTCGAGACTGTAACATAGAGGCGAAACTAGGGCAGAACCTCTGGAGAGTGGGAAAAGGAAGCTGGTATTCCTTCGCAAATGGAAACTCCGGGTTCGAGACAGGGATATTCGCCGAATGCGCAGGCATTTCGGAACTCAACGAGGACCAGAACGAAGAAATTGAAAAATTGGTGACCAAATGGCTGCCAAAGGAAGGCCCCACATTCGGCAGAACGGACCTGATCGAGCACTTCATCACGGTGGAAGGCGATCAACCGGTGAAACATATAACAAAGGAAGAAGTGGAGCAGATGCAACAAAACGGGGTAATCGAAAGGTCAGCTAGCGATTGGTGCAGTGTCCCCGTGATCGTGAAGAATTCGGACGGGAAATACAGATTCTGCATCGATTTTCGAGACCTGAATAAGAGGACCAAGAAGGATGCGTACCTTATCCCAAGCATCGACTCAATACTAGACAAACTACGGAAGGCTCACTACATCTCGAAGATCGACTTGAAGTTGACATACCTTCAAGTTCCAATGGAAGATTCGAGCCGACGCTATACGGCTTTCGCGATACCCGGTTCAGGCCTGTGGCAATTTACCCGGATGCCGTTTGGGTTAACCAATGCACAAATAACGTTCCAGCGTCTGATCGATGCCTTGTTCGGGCCAGAGTGCGAGCCGTTTATCTTCGGATACCTCGACGACATTATCATCGCGACAGAAACCTTCGAGGAACACCTGGGATGGCTCGAGGTGGTACTAGAGAGACTAGTTGGGGCAGGTCTCTGTGTTAATCGAGACAAATGCAAATTTGGCTGTTCGCGAGTCACGTACATGGGCTACCTACTGGACAAGGAAGGACTGAGACCAGACCCAGAGAAAACAGCGCCGGCCTAGAATATCCAGCACCGACCACTAAGAAGCAGCTACGCCGTTTCCTGGGCATGGTGGGCTGGTACGCCCGGTTTATGGAACACGACTCGGAAACCAAGATTCCGCTGCTGAAACTCCTCAGAAACAGCCAAGACTGCAGATGGGAAGAGGAGCAACAGCGAGCCTTCGAGGCATTGAAAAAGGCACTGACCACAGCACCCGTATTAGCGCGCCTTGATTTCTCGAGACCGTTCGTAGTGCAATGCGACGCGAGCAATTACGCAATTGGAGCGGTTCTTACTCAAGAGTTCGAGGATGGCGAACACTCAATAGTGTATGTGAGCCGCGTGCTATCCGCAGCCGAAAAAAATTACACCACCACGGAGAAGGAGTGTCTCGCCCTCATCTGGGCAGTAAGAAAATTACGGCCATACCTGGAAGTGTATAAGTTCACCTCAATTACGGATCACAGCGCGTTAAGATGGCTGCGCAACTTAAAGGACCATACATGCTTGTTGGCAAGATGGGCCCTAGAGATGCAGCAATGGGACTTCGACATTGTACATCGAAAGGGAGCTATCCATTACGTGCCAGACGCTCTTTCCAAAGGCTTCGTGACAGAGAACGAAGAGGCGGCCGGATTCGGGGAAATAAACGACCAATGGTATCTGGACAGAATGGACCAGGTCAACAGCACCCCAAGGAAATTCCCTAACTGGAAGGTCGAAGATAACCGCTTATACTGCTACAGGAAAGACCCGATGCTGGACCCTATCCTTTTCCGAGAAGAGAAATGGAGATTAGTAGTGCCTAGTGATTATCGAGACAGAGTCCTACAAGACGCTCATCGGGACGTGTCGTCGGGACATTTAGGGATCGAAAAGACCTACGACCGACTTGCAAGGGAATACTACTGGCCTACAGTATGGTACGACGTGCACCAGTTCGTGACGGAATGCGTGGAATGCCAGAGTTATAAGACCATGCAAACGGTACCACAAGGACTGATGGGCCACCGGGTTGTCGAGAGGCCATGGGCCGTGGTACCGGCCGACACGATGGAGTTTCCACAAAGCAAGGGCCAGTACAAATACCTTCTAGTTTTTCAGGACTTATTCACGCGCTGGGTGGAGTTGAAGGTGGAGAGACAGCGCCAACGGTGATGCACCACGCGCACACACACAAAAGCACGCACACGCCGTGCTCGCAAGCACTACTGGCGCGAGAGAGAGCGCTATACCGCCGCGCGCGCGAGAGAGAGGGAGAACGAGGCGCCGCATTATCTAGTAGGCGCGAGAAAGAGGGGAGACCTGAGCCACGCGGTACATGAGCGCGAGAGAGAGAGAAGACGTGCGCGAACTGACTCACGACGACGGCGCGGCAACGTAAGTTAACTACTGATTTAAGCCCTTCTTTAGGGATAATCGAAACGCGGAAATCGGGCGTATGCGCGAACTATAGGCAGCGTCGACTGCTGCCACAACCCGTGTATAAACGTTTTCACGGCCGGGAAAATTCCGGACGATAACCAACGCACCACCTCCTGGCACGAACGTCTACCAGGAGTTGGAACCTCGTGGGTTAAGGATCGCTGCCCCAGATCCTCTCGCTCGACGAACCTCCTATAGAGGATGGAAGCTCTAGCCGTTTAGGTCGAGAACAATGATTAGTAAAAATTTATTGTAGCGCGGTACGGGGCCCAGGTTACAACGTTACAAATACAACTTTTGTATTTAACACTTTTACCAGAAATTAATATATTCGATGTTAAAGCCTAAAAAGAGGTCATTTTTAGCATTTCCCATCGTTTTACCACTGTTATCTTGAAAGAAATTGATTTTAGAGAAAAGTGTCCAATATAAAAAAGATGTATTTTTTTTGTTCTTGCACTTCGTCTATTTATATTCTACGAAAAAAATTTTTTCTTTTAAGTTATAGTTAAAAAACCGTTTTTTGCAATTCATAAATGATGTATCATTCCGAAGCTTTTCGATGGATATGTTCCAAAATAGGAACGTTTCTATTCTACAATATAATGAGATAATCCCAAAAATTACGGCCCGATTCGTCAAAATTTCACGGAGAAAATCGGTTCACAAAAAACAAAATTTTTTCATGCTATTGGTAAAAAAATACTCATAATTCTTAAATTGTGTACCATTCCGAAGCCTTTCGATGGATATGGTCCAAAATAGAAACGTTTCTATTCTACAATATAATAAGTTAATCCCTAAAGTTTCAACCCGATCGGTCAAAAATTCATGGAAGAAATTCGTTCACAAAAATATTTTGACACTTTTTGCAATGACGAAAATATAGGGCACTATCCTGTAGCGGTCATGCCTAAAAAGGGAAGATGAGTTAAAATAAACGCGCGGATATGTCCTTCTATAAATGTGTACATGTGCATATATTATGGTACCTTTTCTCTTGCTATTTCTTTTATTCGCTTATGAATTCTTATTTATCCTTCTATCTGGGAGACGCCGACGCCAATGAGAGGTTCGCTGCTGTAGGGACACTACTCAAAGGCATAAGAATTCCTCTGAGGGTTTTCAATTGGTTTCCACACGGTTTTCGTTAACAGTTTATTAAATTTGTGAGGCTGATCTTGGCCTCACAAGAGGCAACTGTAAAATTATTAAATAAATAATTTAAGCGCACGAAATTCGAAAATCCATCCTTTTCCTCCGGCGCCTTTAGGTTAGGAAAGAAACACTGCCAGCGCAACGAGCCGCGACGGCGATGCTCGCCACCACTGCCACGAGGGGTTAAATTGTAAATAAATAATTACGAGGGGGGATTCGCGTCTGTTTTGAGGTGAGCGCCTGGACCGACGCACAACACGAGACACGACTGCCCGGCCACGGATCTCTACGACGACGACGAGGTGCGGCGACGACGAGGAAGAAACGCCGAAGTGACAGCTGGGCCGTGCACAGCAACCGACACCACTGTACTTACACACCATTTGCGCCAGCGTATGTGTGCGGGTGCGACGCGACCCCTATGCTATGCGAAAGCATGGGGAAGCGCACCAATACACATGCTCACCAGGGCGCGAGCAGTGACGAGAGCGCCCAGCCGAGAATACGCGGCGAAGCGGTCGCACGGTGCACGAGAGTAAGAGAGACAGCGAGCGAATGGTAGAACGAGAGAAGTAGGCGCGAGAAGACATGCGCGTACGGAGCATTCGCCAAATACCGCACGTGACTGTATTTAACTCGTAAATTACGGCGCCGTGCGCCAAACCCGTGCGCGTGAAATCCCCTAACGCTATAAGTCTAGGGACTTTCCGTAAATAGTCTGGGGTGGTGTATTAAGGTATTTCGGGCACAGTAATTGTTCATTTCGAATTGCGCGCGCCAGATGAGGGAGCTAGCGTCAGCGACGGAACTCAGGTCGGCCACCAATTAGCGCCGACCCGAATATATCGGGTATAACTGATTGGAAGTGATGCCAGCGACGGAACCATCAAGAAAATCAATCAACGAATCAATACGGAGCAGCGCCAGGAAGCGCGAATGGATCGACGCCACAATCGAAAGTAGAACGGGACAGAATATAAGGACATGTGAGCGACAGAGAGAACAACAGAATTCGGAGTTGGAGACGGAAGCCGACGAGTAGAGAAGAAGGCGTCACTCATTGCCCTGCCCTTAGCGAAGCAAGACGTGCCATGCCATATTTTTCTTTCCGCCATATCTACCGTTGCCACGTGCGAGAGATTCGAGAGAACGATAGCGAGGAGTTGCGCCGTGTCGAGGCCTAGTATTGAGAGAAGCGAGTTGAGAGGGAAGGAAGGAGGAACTAAGCACGCCCGTGTAAGTGGACCGAGCCTGCCGCCTAATATTACTCCTCGATGGATGCCACGAGGTAGGTGGTGATGCGAGGTGTAGCGGTTGTCTTTCGGTCGTGAGTGCGTTATGAGGATGCGTCAACTAGTAGAGTTGTGGGTCGTGTGTAGTACCGGGATAGCAGGGGGGTGATTTTGCTATAAGAGGCGAGAATTCGGGAGTAGTGGCGAGCAGACTCGTGGCGCGCGGGAAATTCGGGAGTAACTAGTAAGCAGGCGAACGGCGGCGGCCATGTTGGCCAGGATAGCGTGGGAACTGCGACGAATTCGGGTGATCGGCGAGTACGCAGGGTAAGTAGTGCGTGGAGCAGCGAGCTGAATTGTACCATCGTAATTGTACCAATGTGGGCGACTGAGAATTCGCGAGAGGCCGTGTATTGAGCTTGTCGCGAGTGTGTGTGAGAGAGAGGGAGAGAGAGGGAGAGACACGAAAAGCGAGCGGTGTCGCCAACACACCATACTAAATTGTATGTGGAGTAGCGCTTGTAGAGCGGGAAGGGAAGAGAATTAACATTAAAGGAATTCTCGTGTTGATTTATTTACGTTGCCGTGTTCTGGAGTTATTTATCTGTGTTTTCCCGATTTCCCTGTGTTCGTTTGCGCCGAGTAGTTGCGACGTGCCACGTGCACGAAGGATTTCACGAATTCCAGGAGAATCGACACCGGGAGCGCCTACCTGAGGAGCCTTCCTCGACGGAATCCCCTCTGGAGAGGGTCTCGTCCGAGCAGCCAGGACGGAGAGATAACGACACCATCGTATACTCAAAGTAATAAATTCTCACGGATTCGATCGGTCTATTTTCTTTATTAAATTTAGTATCGCGTCATTCGGGAGTCGTGTTCCTTTCCGGAGTTATGTTCCGGAAGAATTTTCCATAATTACGGGCCGAGAAATTATGTTTTAATAAAACATAAATTTCGTAATTTCGCCGTTTCTTTATTATTTTGCCCCAATTGTCCGAGATTTCGGCTCACACGATTTTTGCCGCGTTACAAATTAAAGAATAAGAAAATGAAAGGAAATTATAGAAATGATATTTAGTTGAGACCGGCTCCACAACTTGGCTTAATAATAAATTATTGTTTTTATATTATAGAAGGTTGATAGTATATAGTAGACCGGCACGTCTATACTTCAATGCTCCTAACGGGGAACTAATTAAGGAAAAACGTATGGTGGGAGGAGTGCAATCTGAGCTTCTACAGCCTTCTCTCTCGCTTTCATGGGTTAGGCCCTGGCTTGATCAAGCCACTCGGACCTCGGGACTTGCTGTCTAAGCATTACCGCCCCCTGCATTCCTGCACGTGCAGTGCGCTATTTGATACTTTTCTGGCCTTGAAGTTTCCGTCTAATGTCAGTGCCAGAAAAGTATAGGAAATAAAAAGAGAGAAGAAAAAAAGCTCAAAAAGTCGCAACGTGACATCCTCCCCCTCTTGGAAGCATCGCCGTCCCAGAGACGCTCGCTAATAAAGACAATATAAAGGACGGTACATAGGTCAGCGCGCGGTAGCTGGACGATAATTGGCCTGCCATGGGTTGTCCTAAGGTAATTCCTGGTTTATGGTCCCGCATGTTTGCCTGAGTTGTGTCTCCAGGTTGGTATAGTCGGGGGTTATTAGTTCTTGACTCTCGTCCCTGATTGTGACGATCTTCATCTGGTAGGTGAAAATTTGTTGGTACCCATCGAGGATTTTGGTACCGACGAGTGGTCCCGTTTTTCATTGGCGGTGGGCGAATGTGCTTGCCTTTTGTGTTCACCGATTCCTTTTGCGACGAGTTGTTGTGGTCTTCCTTGAGGATGAGAAGACACATTTTTATATGGTATCCCTTGCATCTTTTGGTAACCCGTGCCTTGCAAAGTTGGCAGGGTACCAATAGGCCCTGTTATTTTGTTTTGGCTGCCCGTTTGGGTATGAATTCGGGTTAATTGATATAGGCCTCCTTTGCGTGGGCGGGTTGAAAAAAGCGGATATGTCCGATGTATCCTGGTTGTCCACGGGATCCGGGCTTACCTTCAGTGTAATTAAAATAGTCAATTTCACCGAATTGCCTGAAGTGCTGGATCACATTTGCGTAGTCATATGGCACGCGGATTGCAATGACGTGGTTGTCCCATTCGTGTATAGATGGGGTATGCGGAGTGTTCCTTGTGGACTGTTTTGACGACCTTGTAGATGGCCCAGGCTTCTCTGTGGGGGTGATTAATAAGGGCTGGGGTTGATCATAGTTTTTTTTTGCTCTAGCCCAAGTTGCGTCATTTAGTGATGCATCGTTAATGCGGGCTACTATGGTGGTCAGGGTGGTCTCGTCGTCGGACGCAATTCAGATATCCGATGGGTCCCTTGGTTTAGTTCTTCCGCGAAGCATCCAATGATTATGAGGTCGACCGTCGCAATTAGATCTGAGTATTTGCAATTAATTCGCTTATTCTAAGATTTGTTGGGAAGTTTTCGGCGAGTTCGAGTTAATTCCGGTGGGGGTTGGTTGGTCGTGGTCTTTTTGCTTTTTCTCACTGGCCTGTGCATAAGTTGGACGTTTCGGTTTTGATTTGAGAAATTTCCTGCACGTGATTTCGTGTAAGCTGAAGATACTACGCTCCACGTATTTGCCACACTCGGAATGACGTATCTTTCTCTCCTCGTCTAGACTATGCTGGTCATGGAGGGACACCTTCCTTGGTTCGGCTGGTCGAGCCTGGTAAACGGGATTACTTGATTCGAGGGCTACCGTGGCGTGCTTTGGTTCAAAGTAACATACATATCCCAGTCGAGGTCATCCGCGGTGGTCATTCGTGATTTGATGGTGCAGTAGAGTCCCGAACTGGCTGAAGTGCTGTAGAAACTTTTCTTCTTCTTGCCCAGGTATCCGACTCCAAGGTAATTTACAAAACAGGCGAGTGTGGGTTTCGTCTTCAAACCGCGGAACTCGTGTACGTAGATGTTGGTTCTCCGACGGGTTCTTTTTTTCGTATTTCCTATTTTCGGATCCGCGACTAGTCTGCGTTGATGTATCGTGAGTGAGCTTGATTTCCATCTTTCGGATGCGATTGATCGTGGTGGCCTTGGTAGCATGTCTTTTAGTTTTAAATTCAACAAGTAGAGACGAGAACATTTTATTAATTCTACGGGATTTGTAGTGTGATATCGGTCCTATCTTCACAAGGGCCGTGAGCACTTCAGCGACTGGTAGGTCTGAGTCGTAAGTTAGTCTAGCTATTTTGGAATTGTATTGGTCCATTTCTATTTCTTTTCTGTAACAAAAGGTGTGTATATGTTATAGGGAGTGGCTTCATGGTTGGTTATTTATATAAATTTTATATAATTAATATTTTAATTATGTAAGTAACAGTTTCATGCATCGATTTCATTGGTTTACACGGGTAAAATTGGTGGATTTAAGTCGGGACGTCTTGATGGCTTATGGGTAGGTTCTGGTATTGGTGAGGGTTCCGGATTTATGGTCGAGAAATCTGTGTTTTTCACATGATAGATCTTTTTATGGGTGATTGTTGGTTTCTCGATGTTGTGATGGGTTTTGTCTACTCGGTTCATTCTCGAGTGGTGTTTGCACTTGTATATGATAATTATGGCGATTATGTGAGTGATCAATAGATACCTGGACAAACTGCCGTAAATGAGTGCTTGAGTATATTCCAACTTTCTTTTATGTGAACCGATTTCTTGTAATTTCCTTCGGATTTCTGTCAACGATTTCCCTTTCTTTGGCCAGGAATCCATGTTCATTGTCGGATTATTTTGGAGCTCGGTTATGAGTTCTTTATGTTCTTCGTATTTAGGTATTGCCTCGGATAATTGGAGATGAACTTCGGGCTGGTATATGTAATATGATCCATTCCTTTTTACTTGGTCGTGCATCAACGGGATTGCGTTGGTTCTCCCGATGCAATTTGGGGCTAGGCGTAATAGTCCAATCCCGGTTAATTTAATTTCTTGCGTGGGTTTTGCCGGGGCAAATGATGCGTTACCTGGTGAATTTGACTACCGAGAATAACCAGGTTTCTTCGCTGGTTAAGTACGTCCATTGCATTTCGATCGCTTGTTTAAGGTGAGCGTTTCACGAGGGTAATTCCTGAGAGTTGGGGTGGAGTAGCATGGCTACTTCGCATTCTAGCTTCTCTGTTACGTCGCATAGTGGTTGTTCAATGGGGCAGATCCAACCGTAGTGGGTGTATTGACATTTTTTTCAGGAGTCTGAGTCCATTTTTATATATGTCTAGTGATTTGTACTCATACTTAGGTATGGATGAGATGTTTGGATGAAGGCGACACTGTCCGTCAGGTTGGGCATGTCCTGCGCTATTTCCAGTGGGTGCAGTTTATACATGTAATAGATTGTTTTGTCCACTAATGGGATGTGGAGTAATGCGAATGTTCTCCCCTTCTTGCGGATTCTATCGATGTTAGAGATAACGCTTATTTCTTCTGGTCTTAGGTGTTCTATTGATACGGGGAGGTCCAAATCTCCAGTTACTCGGGTTATGTCGTGCTTGAATTGTTCGAGCATTTTACGGGTCAAGAGTGATGGATAGATTTTTCCTTGAGTAAGATGATTCAAGATATCTATCACTGACTGTGCGTTGCTAGTGAGGTGATTTAATTTCGCCTCTAGTTGTCCTGAATAAATTATCAGTTGTAGGGTGAACTGCAATTTTTCTTCTTCTGTCTTGAGAGTATTCAAGTATCCGTTTATTAATTCATGCAGTCTTTGAATGTGCGCCTCGTGGGCTCGGGTTACATTGTAGAGGTTTTGTAGGTCGGCTTCGTCGATATGGGATTGTTCTTCAACTAGATGTACTAGTGACCCTTGGTCCTTGAACAGCCGATCGATATTCTCATCTATGAAGTCCACGTCGTCTGTAGTTATTAGACCAAAAAGGCTCTTGCTCACGCTTCCAATGATACCTAAGGGTGCCATGCGTTTGCGTTTTATACTGGCTAGTTCCATGGGTGGTTCAATTTCGCTTTCACCTATGGTCTCTAAAATCTCTATGATGTGTGTGTATTGGGTTTCTAATTGGGTGTGTCTCAATTCGATCAAATCCTTCCCAAAGGCTAGATGGCATTCTCCTTCGGGAAGGAGAACCTTACACTTTTCCTCCGCTTGTTTGAAGCTTTGTCTGGGTCCGTGTGTCTTCAAGAAGTTCTCTATATTTAGTAAGATCACGACTTGCCATATGGTCCGCTTAAACCGGACCGTACTAATTCTTCCATAATAAATGCCGGAGTTCCGAATGCTCGAATTCGTGGGTTTGGGTGTTAGAACTCGGATTAGGTTGTAGGGCCAAAATTAACGTAAGAACTAAGAAAGACTTGGACGATGTCATATCTGAAAACATTCCTTTATAATCAAAACTTAACTTAAAGGAGGGACTGCTTTGAGTTTATCTACGTGTTTCGGACGCGTTTCCCGTTTGGTAATTCCAAAATTATATTATTTTTTGTGAGTATCCCTACAACTTTTAGGGGGTTTTTATAGTAGCTGTCGAATTTATGGGTTCGTGGTTCATTTAATACCCAATCGTAGTCGCCGACCTTGCCTGTGAACAGCTTGGTCCTTTGGTCGTGTGTTCCTTATTTAATTGTTTACTTTTAATTTGGTTTTCGCCTGCCATAGTTCTCATTTCCGAGAGCCCGGTAATCAGATCTTGAAGGAATAGGTTATAAGTTCTGATTTTCTCTTCCGGGGGTATTCTCATGGGAAAGCGGGCTACGCGACCGTGCACCAATTCAAACGGTGTAAAATTTGTGGCTGTATGTAAACCGGTTTGTAGGATATGTAGGAGTGTACCCCGTACTGGTAGATTAGGTGTCTTACCAATGCATCACCTATGGAGGATACACGTAAGTTCGGTATGGGGACGGCGATTAAGTATTTGGTTAGTTTGCACTGGATAGTCACTATATGCTGATTACTATCTGGTGTAATGCGAAGTTTTCCTACTGTATCTATGGAAATCTTATCGAAAGCTTCTATTGGGGTGTCAGTTAGGATCATAGGTTCTCTTGTCTTGGAACGTTCAATTTTTCTTTCTTGACATGTCGAGCAACGTCGTAGGAAGTCCAAGACTTCATTCCGCATCCCAGGCTAATAGTATCTCTCTCGTATTTTTTGGTATGTTTGGTTAAGGGGGGAAAACACGTTAGAGGCATCAAAAAAAAATTTTTTTTTTCCATGAATCGTTAGCTTTGATGTTTAAAAATACGCCTTGAAAACTGCAAAACGATATTTACAATCGTTCAAATTTTATGAGCATTGGAGCGAGCGCTCTCTGAATACTGACTACGGGCTCCAGTGTACAGCAAATGGGGCGGAGCACTACTCAGGTAGTCGCTTTAATTTCTTACTTAGACTTATAGTAGGACCCCACCTTTGTATTTTTCTTTCAAAATAACGGTATAGCAGGTACTGGGGGCATTGACACAAAAGATTTCGGTTATATTATGTTAGAGTAGCGCGTCAGTTTCGAGTCTTGCTAAGCGTCAGTTTCGAGTCTTGCTAAGCGTCAGTTTCGATTTTTCAGTCTACGAGAGCGTACACAGAGTAAAAAGAAAGTAAAATGTCATCGTATCCAAAAGGTGATAAGATTAATACTAGACGTCGGAGTGAACCTCGAAAGCGAAAATTTCATGGAAATCAGCACTCGAATAAGAAAGAAGATTTTGATCCAGATGCAAGTGCTAGTGCAAAAAAATTGAATAGTTCAACGAGTGAAAGTGTTTCCGTGAATCCTTTACATTTTTATCGGATCGTTGAATTTTTTACTTTATTTACCGCATTATCGGATATTTTGATTTGTGGAAATTGTAAACAAAAAATAAAGTTTGAAGAAACTGCAATCCGAAGCTTAGGTTTCAAGCTCGTAGTGAAATGTAATTGCGGATCGAGGCAAATAAATTCATGTCCCATTATAAATACCGGATTCGAAATAAATCGTAGAATTGTATTTGTTATGCGACTCTTGGGTGTCGGTAGGCAGGGACTTAATTTATTTTGCAGTTATATGGATATTTGTAATGGTATAGCTGAAACTACTTATAATAGAATTTTTAATCATATTCACGGTACTGCGAAGAAAGTTTTTTATTATTGCTGTGAAAAAGCTGTCAAGGAAGAAAAAAACGAAAACGAAAAATTGGAAAGGCCCATTTTGAATTTCAAAGTGTCTGGAGATGGTACTTGGAAGAAAAGAGGGTTCAAATCTTTGTTTGGAGTAACAAGTTTGATCGCTTATAATTGTGGTAAAGTCGTCGATTTAGATGTACAAAGCAGTTATTGTCACGTTTGTGCGAAATGGCACAATAAATCCAAGGATTCTGAAGAATATTTACAGTGGAAAGAAAAGCACGATGAAGAAGAATGTAATAAAAATGACGAAGGTTCTGCAGGAAACATGGAAGTGGAGTCTGTGAAAGCAATGTTTTCAAGATCAGAGGAACGTCACTGTGTAAAGTATGGAAATTATATTGGTGACGGTGATTCCAAGACTTTTTTAGCAATTATTAAATTGAATCCTTATAATGACGATCCGAAAGTTGCGATCTATGAAGATTTATCAAGGGATGAATTACTGGAGAGATGTTTAGGTGGGCATACACAAAATGCAAATGAGAGTTTCAACTCAACCATTTGGAGATTGGCACCAAGACATTTACATTGTGGCCTAAAAGTCGTTGAAGTGGCCGCTTATTTAGCAACAGGCCTATTCAATGAAGGTAATTCATCCCTCCTGATGGTAATGAACGTGGCAGGAATAATAGTTGGCAGCCAGAGTAGAAATTATGCCCAACAAATGGATAAGCAACGTGTGAAACGACCAAATCGACGTAACTCCATGGAAAGCAAAAAAGGTCGGGTAGCTCGAGAAGCTGCTCTACAAGCTCAAAATGTCGCTTTTGAAGAAGAAGAGGGGTTGTTATATGGTGCAGGAATAGCTGATTAGTCGGTAAGAACTTGATATTATTGATAATGCCATTTAATTTATAATTTTTCAGAATTTTTTTTTCAATCGCGTTTTTCTCAAAATGACTTTTTTCAAGATGGCGTGGGTTCTCACTCAAAAAGTAATGAGCCGATCATCTTCAAATTAAATATCATGATTCTTTATTATATTACGAA